>APFE030932728.1:0-43371 GCA_000404065.3 Pinus taeda | reverse complement strand
CTAAGGGGGGAGGAATGATCCAGGTGGATATTGGTGGCCACCCGCTAATTCCACTTGGATCCCCTCTAGTGCTTCTTTCAGTTCTTTCAGTTTCCTTAATTATAGCACAGTTTACTATTTTTAATAGTTTTTCGGGTCCTAAACTTCCGAAGCCGTTTTGAGGCCCTAAACGACGTTTTTTGGGAAATCTACTCTATCTAAAAATCGTCTTTTTCGTCGTAGTCCTCAGAGAGATATTTCCAATGGGCTATCATGCGCGTCAAACGGAGATAATACGACCAATTCGCGACCCCGGGAAGTTGATGTACCAACTTACCCAAAAACGGAGCCCACAATTTGGTGTTTCATCTTCTAGGGTTAGGTTTTGGAATGTGAAGGGTTTTTCCATTGTTTCTCAACAATAAATAGGCCTTCGAGCCTCATTATAACACAGTTCAAAGGCATGTAGCCACAAATCTTTTCTCAGAGATAAGCTACCATTGCCCTAGCTGGTTTATTTCCATTTCTGGTTGTAAGCATATTTCAGTCTTTTCCATTAATGAAATGAAGTATTATTTCTATTGCATCTTTGTGTATATGGTTATCTCTGTAATTTGTTGTGTTCCTGTTTAAGTCTCTGTAATTTGTTGCGTTCCTGTTTAAGTCTGGATCAAGAATATAGGAAGATTGAAAAGCAAAGGTTGGAAGATGTAGAGAGGAAGTTGCAGGAAACAGAAAAGAAGCTAAAAGAAAAGAAAGAGCTCAGGAGGATAGAAAGGGGAGAAAATCAGAAACAGGAACAGGAGAAAAGGAAAGGCGCACTGACATAGACAACTGTACCTATACAGGTTGAGACAGTAGAGCTCCTAACAGATGAAGAATAGGGTGAGCAAGTGCGGTTCGGGAATTTGCTCAGCAGTTTGAGCGAATGGTTGAGGCAATAGACATGGAGATGGAATAGCAACCACATGACCAAGACACCGATCTCATGCCAAGAGAATCCGAGGTCTCACCACAGTCTCCACCACCTCCAAAATCACAACTAGTCCCAAGTGAGAAATGAGAGGTTGTTCTCCTTGATGATGATCCGAAGATGGATGTGTACAATCTTTCATGCAACAAGTCACAACACAAGATTTTGCAGGCACGTAGAAAGAAGCTCCCAAATGATCACACATCACCTATGCACATAGAGGAAAGGGTGATTGTACCAGATGTTAGAAGACATCCAACTGTCATGGCCAAGGCTTCTCAGGATTATGTAGAAGCCACGAGTTCGACCAGCAAGTTCTTGATAGCAGAGAATGATCGGATGGTGAAGAACTTGCAAGAGGCTAGGCAGAGAACATATCAATCTAGAGGATCTGCTATGGCAGAAATGAGGAAAGAAATACTTGCATAGATATCAACTTTGCAGACCACCATGCGGACATTGTATATAATATTTGTCACCGTGCACAAATTGGTTGTCCATCTATACGGTTTTCAGTAGCAGTGCACAAAGACAACCTAAAATCTCAAAGACATACACGTTTCCATTTTGCATGTACATGAGTGGACAATGAGGTACAAGGGGGCCTCACTTTGCTTTCACAAGGTGATGAAGTCGCAGGCAAATCTAGACAAAGCATGGATTCAAATGTTGATCCGGAACTATGAGTACCTCCCTCCACTCATCACCAGCATTGAGGCTTCCGATGCACAGTTGTATAGGTGTCTGGATGTCATAGTGAGGAAACACAGGGTTCCTTCCATTGGGGCACTCACTCAAGCCATGAGGAAGAACCAAGTCATGCTAGAGGTCGATGGGGACATAAAGAAGTTGATGCGTGAAGCCATTAGTGATGACTTGTAGCTGCGTGCAGAGAACATGCAGAAGTACATCGGTGGTCTAGCCACACTTCGGACAATTCTACGCATGCTTCGGGATGAGCTGGACAGAGGTTTTAGAACCATATACCCGGAAGCCATGGAGGTGAGAGTCCATTTCAATAAAGACATCACCAAACAGTATGGGGACATGATAGCATAGTACCAAGCTTGGTATCAGTTCATCATCGAAGACCGCCACAAGGAGGTTACCAAGTTGGTCTTTCCCCAAGACCTGAGTGATGTTGTTTGTCTTGTTAGGCTAACTCATGCCTATTTTTGTCCCACATGGATATATGTGTAAATTGTATTATTGTAAAGATGTTGTAAGTGAAATTCCAAGTGTCGCTAGTGGAATTTGAACAGTCACTATGTAATGTGAAGAGTCATGAGGGTAGTCCAAGAGTCAAAAGGGAATGTCAAGGGTCACCCCACCCTTCGCTATATATAGAACCTCATAACTCATAGTACAAGCTTTTGGCTAGGCATTTCTTAGAGGAGGCTTGGAGAGTATTGTGACGAGCCTTGGCTTCTCCATAGTGTAGATCAAGTACATATCTTTGGAGGAGCAGGTGGTGTTGAATGTAATGTTCCACTATTAGGGCTATTGGTTGTAAATGGTGTATTTATGGATGGAAATTTCACTTAATAATATAACTGAGCCAACATGTTTTCATGCATATGTTGTTATTGTAGTTTGACTATTCTGGTTACTTTAGCAATGTATGTTATTTAACTTATGCAGTTGTGTATGAACTATTTTGTATGAAATTGTATGAATCTTGTTGAAGACATGTTGTTGTATTAACCCATCACTTTGGATTGTGGACTATTCCTCTTCTAGTGTGTGATGGCATTGTGCTCATGTGTTCCTTTCAGGTTTCGTACTATTACAAGCTTTTAAGGGACACACTTCCTTTTCCCCTATGTGTTTTAGAACCCCCATGCATCTCACTTGACTCGCTGTAAGGTCACATGCTTTCTTTTGACAAAGTTATCATACTTAATTTTGCGCGCTGCTGCAGTCAAGGCACTACTGTACTACCCACTACTGGGACTCCTACTCCAAACGGTCTAAGGTCTAGTTGGGACTTCTTACCAGGGAGATCCCCTAATATGTTGGCGGGTCTAGCACCATCAACACATCCATATTTCACTTTCCATAGTTCAAGTTACATTTTTCATACTTAGTCCCTTTGTTATCATATCTTCTCAGTTTTTTTAGAAGTGCTAGTTGGAAACCAATAGAGTTTATAGGCTTGGTAGGGGAGCTAGTAGAGGAATGGAAGAAATATGTAGTTTTGTTGGTGTCCTCCCTTGTCAATTGAACAAGGATGTAGAAGATGTGTCGGCATGGTCAAAGAACCCTGAAATTGGTAACTACACAACTAAGTTGGACTACAAATCCATGATGGAAGATGATGTAGATATTAATCATGTATGGTGGTGGGCTCTTATTTTGGAGTGGCACGGTCCACTCAATGCCAATATTCTCCTATGGTTTGCACTAAGAAATAAGCTACTTACTTAGGATAATGGAATCGAGTACGAATGGTAGGGTCATAGCATGATTGCTCTATGCCACAATGACTCTGAATCCATTTTCATCTCAGTGTGAAATGTCCTTATGCATAGAAGGTTTGGAGGCTAACCAATAGTCACATAAAGCCGAATCATTGTGAAATACAACCTACACCTATGTGACTAAGATTGGTTGATGGATGTTGTTATTCCTTGTTATATTTCTTTTCCTTGTCATTTTATTTATATCATTTTTGGGCTCATAATGTATGTATTTTTCAAGATAAGTTAATCCTTATAGAAGTGGTTGTAGGTTTAGTGTTAAATTTATCAAAAGAGTTTGTTTCCTAAAGCCAAGGAAATCCCAAGTACCCATAATGCTTTCTATTGATTTCGATATTATGTGGGGATTTTTGTTGGTTCTAGCCAAGGAGATTTTCCCCAGTGCAGGGTGGGGATATTGTTGTCCCTGAATGTCATTAATTTATTCCACCTTTAGTATGCTCTAGGAATTGGCTCCAAATACTAAGGTGTATTTTTCTACTCTCTTTTCTCTATTGCGCTTTTCCATCTCTCATGGGATCCACAAGCTTGAATTATTTGACGATTCTCAAATTGGAATTTACTGGGCAAATGGAAAAAACAAATTAGAGTCTATTAAACTACACCACCTGCATTCCAAAATTCACCAATATATCCAAGTTGTGAAATGGGTTTCCTTCACCCATATTTAGAGGGAGCTTTATCAAACAACTAATAAGTTATCAAAGAAGGCTTTGGAGTGTATAGAGTTTTGTTCCTTGGTTGTTAAATTTATGGATGACCAAGAGATTCAAAACATGTCCTTTTTCTTTTATTTTCTTATGTATATTTGTTTGAAATTTTTATGATCTTGAAAGTTGAAATGTTCTTTATCTGAGTAAGTAAATGTACCAGTTTTGATTTTCATGTACAAGGAAGAACTAGACATGCCATAAAGTTTTGGTATTGGGCATGCTAGTTTTCTCGATGAACTAGAACTAATAATAATAAAATAAAAATTTAACCTCCTTATATTTTATTTTAATTACTAACACAATCTTGAGGTCCAAGAGGGAACTATACCTAGTGGAAAGGCTAAAACACTAAGTTTCAAGTTCAAGTTTAAGGGTGTAGTGATGAGATAAATGTCAAGAGGGCACTATGAAATAGGGTACAGGCCCAAGGGAGTGCAACATAGTGTTAGAGGGACTTATATTTCCAATAAAAAATAATTATAAATCCATCTCAAAGGGTTACCTTAGTAGGATACAACATGAGAGGTTACTCGGTGCTTCTTTGAATAACCAAACAAGTTGTATTAGGATCACACGTATTCCTCCAATATCTCACATTAATTAATAGAATTACCAAGATTATCTTTGTGTTATATTGAAGGAGTAGGCCCCTTAATTCCCTCCAAGAAAAAGGCACTAGGAGGAATTGAGGAGGGTTGTTGTAGTAGCTACAATAGGTCTAGAGGACTGGTTACAGTTGTTGTAATAGCCCCTGGTTGATTTTCCATGTAAAAAACAATAAGCCCAAGGTCATGGGACACATAATCCAAGCTGAATGGTGGGAAAAACATCTTAGTGGGTGTCACTTTTGGTTTATTTATGGCTAAGGAAATCGGCGAATGCATTGGCAAAGGAAAGATGCATTAATTGGAATTTATTTATGAAAATAAAGGAAAATAGGAGAAAAGGAAGGTGAAAGGTCACATATTTGCATGAGAGGGAAATTGAAGGAAAATAGAAGAAAGTGAAGAAAATAGAGGCCTTAATGATAAAATAGCTTCTGAGGATCAGTTCATGGCTTTTGTCAGTTGAATGTTTTGTTAGTTTAACCTTTTGTGAGTTTTAGCTCAAAGGTCTCTCTCTATTCTCTCATACTCTCATACTCTTGCACACTTAGAGAAATCTTGGAACATTTTTGGAGAATGATTGGAGCACTCTAGTTTACATTGGATTTGGAGAAAGAAGGCAAAGGAAAAGTAGGAAATCACAAGGGGACAGCAGGACCGATAACTACAACGAAATTGCTTTACAGGTATCTAGTTACATGTATGACTTCCTTACTAGTTTTGACATGTATGGTATATGCATGTGATTATTTGGTTATGATTTGTCATTGGAATGGAGATTTGTCTCGATTGACAGTGGTGTTTCCTAGCCTTGTCTTTTCCTAGATAGTCATGGTATTATGGGTTTTCCTCTTGTTTCTTATGATTTGTGATCAGGTTCCTTATGGTTGTGGGTTGAGTTACTAGTCTTAGAGTCTTGGTTAGAAAAACATTCTAGAGCCCTTGGTGGGTTGAGTTACTAGTCCTAGAGCCTAGGCTGGAAAAATGCTCTGGATCTCTGGAATGTTTTGGGTTGAGTTATTTTTTCCTGGAGCCCCAGTTGGAACAAACACTCTGGAGCCCTGGAAAACTTGGTTAGAGACTGATTTGGTTAGTGTTATTGATGTCCTATTGTGAGGTGGAATCACTGGTTGAGGCTTGAGGTGGTTTGGCCTCTAGAAGCCCTGGTTTGGTTTTGCTTGGTTTATTCCATGAGATCCCACATTCACGCTTGGAATATGGCATTGGGGTGATTGGCTAAAAGAGAGAATTGGTTCAGCTCAATCTATGGTCATGTGGTACGTGGAAGTCCCTAACTTGGTTGGATTTTTCATATTTTAATAAGAGCTATTTTCCTCTTGTATTTCCATGAGTAATTGTATTTGTTACTATGTGGCTTTGATGGTTGTTTTATCATGGTGTATATGTTGTTCATTTGTTGGTTATATATTTTTTATATGATGTATATCAGTTATGGCTCTTGATGCGTTTTAATTAGTTGATGAATGGTTATTGAATGCATGAGCTAACAAATGTTATTGCAGATTTTATGAGAGGGAATTAGACCTTCTTGATGATCCTCATATAAGTATCATACCCCTATATTCATAAATTCATTCATGATCTGTAGATTACATGTTCACCATATGTTTGATGAAATGTTTGTCATGATCAGGCTTGGTTAGGTCAAGTATTTGATCAAGTTTTGTATGAATGACTTTGTCGTGATGTTATTTATAATTTTAGAAGGTCTCATTAATTTTTGGGCAATGGTTGGGAGTCAGGCCCTTAAAAGGTGGCTCAGATTCTAGGGTCGCATGCACGGGACTAGGAAATTTGGATTGCAGTTGCTAGGAGGCAGGGTTATCCATGTGACTGGAGGGTCACAGCCATTGGATTTCCTTGTTATACAATCGAGTAGGAGTCTAGGTCAGGAAAAAGGCAAGTTAACTCAAGTTTGGGCACCTGGAGTGGTTGTTTAGATCCTAGGGGTCCTATAACTCCTGAAGAAGGTCATCAAAGTTTCATTTTGTTGACTCAATTTCCTTAAGGTGATATAGGAGGTTGGGTCATGTCATAGTAGCTTCTCTTCTCATGTTTACCTTGGTAGGCCAACGAAATTGGGTATATATGGGAGGGGTGGTTACAGTTGTATAAAACAACAGAGGATAGATTTCCCCTATGTGTTAACAAGTGGTTATATAGAGGTGGTAGATTATACTCTTGATAAATTCCATTCTTGAATACATTCTTATATACTAGAATTAAAGAGCCAAGGTGCCTAAAGGAATTTTGACCAAGATTAGAAAGTATTTTTTTTTTTTTTCACTTCCTATGGTTTGGAAGTAAGGAAAAGAATAAGTGGTTGAACTTAGCATAGCCCAAAGACCTAGGGGTTGGGGTATAATGAATTTTTATTTTTTTAGAAAAGAATTGGCTACCAAGAGTTGGTGGTGTCTAGGCTAAAATTATGCTTCATGGGGGCGAATCATGTAGTCAAAGTACCTAAGAGGTTTAACAATGGATAAGTGGTTTAGATCATCGAGAAAATCCACAAAAAATTTGCTCAATTACTTAGAAAGTGTTTGTGGAAGCTTTCTCTTCTAATGAAAGATGGATTATATCGCAAATTGGAGATGGGAAAAAGGTGTGGGTGGGAGGCTCCATGGGTAGGAGTTGACTTTGAGTTTCAATTATCTGCCAATCTGGTGGAGATCGTGCACACCTATGATTTATTTAGCATTAGAGATGGCAAATTAGATCTTCTCAACTTTTTGGTAGTGCTAGTTGGAAATCAACAAAGGCTCTAGGTTTGTTGAGCAATCTAGCAAAGGAATGGACAAAATATGTATGTTCATTGGTGTGCTCCTGATGGGGACATGTCGGGTTTCCCCAGCGGTCTCCACAAAAAATCCCACAGCTCTGTTTTCATCTAAATTCTAAAAATTAATAAATTTAACTTGAAATATGCAGCCAAACCAGAAAATATATGTTCCACTTCACAAGTACCATGAGAGAGTCTTCTCTCATGCATTCTTACTCTTTCCGAACCTCATTCACCTTACAAGGGCTTCAAATCATCAAGGCATGACAAATAGTTTGAACCCATCTCTCAAAGCTTCACACGCAGCTTAAAACCTGTGTCGTTATAGACACTACAAAATATTTTCATAGCGTAGTCAAAAACTTGTAAGCACTACAAAATATTTTTGTAACTCTTCTAGAAACTTGAATTTTTGGATTCTGGGAAGTTGAAACGACTCAGCTTTACTGCAAATCAACTCTCCATGACCCTGAGTCACTCCTTAACACCACACCCGGCCTCCTACACCCTTCTTCATGGAGATTTACCTCTCTAACTCACACTCACCAAATCTACAGGGTTTTCTCCATATGCCTGCAACTACAACAACTCAATAAGTAATTTTGACACAACTACAAGCTACAATCAAGTTATTGTAACCTCAGGGGAATACATGGGCAACAACACATCGTGTTCTATTCAACAGGAATGAATTCATCCAAACAATGGTGCTCTGTTTTTCTCTAACAGCACTTAAATTAAACACAATCACATAGCCACCACTCCATCACGGGTTCACATCACCAGACACACATGCTCAGTGATCTATAGAATGTAGAAACACTTCACTCCACGGGTTTGGAACAATTACAACATGACGCCAACATTGCATGACTAATGCACACAACCCTTAAAGCTACAAGGCATAATCTCAATTGATTCAATTAGATTACAAGGTCTCACAAATGTACCCCAACAACACATCAACGGAAACTATGGCCACAATTTGCAGTTACTGCTTCACACACATGGGGTTATCAACCAACAACATACATAAACCATACAACCACTCATATGTTGCACAAACTAGCACACGGAACATAACTTCACAGTCTTGACATTCTTCCATGTATTCAACACATACATAACCAACCACAACACACAGACTAATTCTTGACAAGCCACCAACATCCCAACCTCCTCACAAGCTCTCATACGCACTACCATATTCCGACAACTGTTGTACTCATCCACAAACTCGCAATCACACATTCTAACTACTTCATAATCCACTACAAAAACCATATGAAGCTACAACTTCATGCACATATAGGCGTGAATATTTCAGCTCCAAATTACATCTAAACAAGGCATATCAACTTGATATAAAGCACAAAACTATGACATTTCTCAACACCTCTAGATTCGACATGAAGGTATACCACCATAATACATTTCTGTGCATAGAAAGATTCTTAGCAAGTGCAGATAAACAACTTCATTAACAATATACAGATAGAGGAAAATACACACAAAGGCACATAAATACAATTTCTCACTAATCAAATTCTTCATACATTAATCTGCCTATATTTTACAATGTGGGCATGTGCAACCCAGGCCTCTCATCCTCTACCTCTCCTCTTACCACTGGAGCCTCTCCTATATACTGTTGCACTTCTTCCTCTTCTATATAGACCACTACTCTTCTCAACCACTCATTTCTTTATAAGGAAAACTAACATGGGTAACCAAGAGTCACAAGTGGTGGTTTGTTTCCCCTTCTCACAAATGTGGGAAACTAAAGCTACATTCACATTAGGAGAATATTTCCTCCACCCTATTCTAAAACAAACTCTCTTCCAAATGTAAATATCTACAAAAAATTTAAATTTCTCTCAGCATCATCATGTGACCATCCCATCAAATTGGCAAGCCTCGATCCAGTATTCCATGAACTTTGTGCTCCATATATGCACCTGCATCAGACTCCCAAGGTACAAAAAATATATGACCTCCTATTCATATTAATATGGCCTTCTCGTGACAACTTCTACTCGTGAGCTACAACACACCTCTACAATGACAAGTCTCCACCTACTACATGGTACCTCACCAAACTTTCTTCTGAGTTTGGGCTTTTGGCATCTTCTTGGTTCTCTTCTCCAGAACCCTGGGAGCAATCCTTGGTCTAGGTTGCTTCAAATCTCCTCACCTTCCTCTATTATCACATACACAGTAAAAACAAATATCTTACAATATCCTTAACTCAACTCGTACCTTCTTCTACAACTTCTGTTGTGAACTCTGAACTTTACTTGCTTCCCAACTGTTCAACTTGCTAATACAACATAGGTTGTCTCTTCATACAACCAACTATAACTTCCTGCTTTCCTTTTGCCTATTTCATCTTCTAACTTAGTCCTTGGCTGAAATTTTAATTCTTCAAGCTACTCATCAAATCTTCATCTACTTAATCACATGTGTTCACTGCCCTTGAGCTTCCCTTCCATAGTTGCAATTCAATTCCCTTGAAATTTTCCTCCACTAAGCATTTATATGTGTCTCAGCTTCACCTACAACATATTCCATTTCCTTTCTTCCATAGGGTCCATCAATAACCCTAGGCTTCCTCATGTTCCTGTAGCAATCCTCTCATCATCTCTAGTTGTAATTTAATTTCATCTACTTCTCTATCAAGTTTGTCCTGGATTGATCTCCTATATATTCTTTATGAACCTTCACTATGACCCTCAGTAGTCAAAAATCTCCTTATCTTCTATGAGCTTCTCCCTTCTCACTGTGAGCTACACACAAGCCACTACAACAAGCTGATTCCATCAACCTGTTTGTACATACCACACTAATCTTTTCCAAGCCTAGCCTTCTCCTGATAGTTTTTCTGACTCCTTCCTCTAGAATCTTCATCTGAGCACTCTATGCTCTTCTGGATTCTACATGAAATTATTCACCTTCTTCCTCTGAGAACCCTGTTGTTGTTTCTCACTTTCTAACACAAGATTTCTTTCCATCATCCTTAGCTGCAAACACTCATCACTATTACTTGTAATCAACGATTAATCCATAATTAATTGAACAAATACCTTTACCTCTTGGTTCAATCTTCACGCAACTACTGTTGTAGAATTCTTCTCACTATTTCCATCTCTTTGTTATTTCATACCTTCTTGTTCAACACCATTCTTCTTGCTCGTAACTCTGGTCACCTTCAATCTCTTGTAGCACTTATTCACTTCTTCTGCTTGTGACTTTCCTCTGAATCTCTGCTATGAATAAAAACAATCATCTTCATATCTATCTCTTGTTGAATTCTCCTTGTCTGCTAGTGAACTGCAACAAGCCCTTCTTTTCCTCATAACAAGTATGCTACTTGTCACTCAATACCAGTCATCCTCCTGGTATCTTCTCTTCTCTAAATTCTCTGCAGTAGAACCTCTTCTTGAGAAATGTTGCTCCTCATCTTTCAAATCTATTAGTTGTTGCATCTTCAACCACTCACTCTTCTTAGTTTTTCTATCAGTTTTTGTCACCAATTCTCATCTAAGAGCTTTCTTGCTCCATCTCCTTTATGACATAGATTTCTTGCTATGGCAGCTGCTACCAACTCATCCATGTAAACACAACTCTTTCAATGAATGCGTTAGCATAAACATCACACTCAATGTTAATAAGATCTATTGCAAGACCTCATCTTCCATAGTATTGTTGAACCAATTCCTCTCCAACCAAGAACATCTCTCTTCCCTACAATCAACTTACTTACTATTGTAAGGTTATTTTTCTCCTCAACCTCTTTTCACTGTCAAGTTGTCCTGTAATTCTACATTACCTCTTCCAAAGTCCCTTATGCTTCTTCCACTAAATCCTCTTCAAGCAAGCTTCTTGCTCCTTGCACATCCCTAATTTCTTGATAGCCTGCATCAATTGTGCATGCACCCTCTTTTTCAAGGCAGAATTATAAATCTTCCATCACTTCCTAATTTCGTGTTGCATAATCTTACCACAAATTGCATCAAAGTATCCTCCACTATGAACTGTCAAATTAAAGGGATTTCTCCCACTCTGGTACCACTTGATGGGGATGTGCTAGGTTTCCCCAGTAGTCTCCCAATACCCCAGGATACTCCACAAAAATTCCCACAACTCTGTTTTCATCTAAATTCTAAAAATTCATAAATTTAACTTGGAATGTGCAATCAAACCAGAAAATTTGGGTTCTGCTTCACAAGTACCTTGAGAGAGTCTTCTCTCAAGCATTCCTACTCTTTTTGAGCCTCATTCAACTTACAAGGGCTTCAACTCATCAAGGCATGAGGAACAGGACAAAACCCATCTCTCAAAGCTTCACACCCATCTCAAAACATGTGTTGTTGTAGGCACTATGAAATATTTTCATAGTGCAGTCAAAAACCTGTAGGCGCTACGAAATATTTTCATAGCGCTTCCAGAAACTAATCTTTTCAAATTTCAGGAAGCCAAAACGACTCGACCTTACTCCCACTCGTCTCTCCATGACCCTGAGTCGCTCCTTAACACCACACCCGACCTCCTACACCCTTCTTCATGGAGATTTACCTCTCTAACTCACACTTACCAAATCTACAGTGTTTTCTCCATACACTAGAAACTACAACAACTCAACAAGTAATGTTGGCACAACTACAAGACACAAGTCGGTTATTGTAACCTTAGGGGAATACGTGGCCAACAACACCTTCTGTTCTATTCAACAGGTGCGACTGAATCCAAAAAATGGTGATCTGTTTTTCTATAACAACATTTAAATTACACGCAGTCACACAACAACCACTCCATCATGGGCTTCACATCACCAGACACACGTGCTCAGTCATCTCTAGAACGCACATACACTTCACTCCACAAGTTTGGAAAAATCACAACACAACACCAACGCTGCATGAATAATGCACATAATTGCTAAAGCTACATGGCATAATCTCAATTGATTCAATCGGATTAAAGGGTCACATGACTGTACCCCAACAACACATCAGCAACAACTACAACCACAATCTACAGTTACATCCTCACACACACAGGGTTATCAACTAGCAACATACATTAATCATATAGCCACTCATATGTTGCACAAACTAACACACGCAACATAGCTTCATCGTCTTGACAATCTTCCATGTATTTGACACATACATAACCAACCACAGCACTAGGACCAATTCCAAACAAGCCACCAACATCCTAGCCTCCTCACAAGCTCTCGTATGCACTACCATATTCTGGAAGTTGTTGTACTCATCCACAAACTCGCAATCACACATTCTATCTTCTTCAACAACCACTACAATAAGCATATGAAGCTACATCTTCACGCACATGCATGGATGAATATTTCAGCGCTAAATTGCATATAAACCAAGGCATATCGACCTTATATAGAGCACACAATTGTGACATTTCTCAACACCTCCAAATTCGACAAGAAGGAATACCACCATAATACATTTCTCACATACACAGATTCTTAACAAGTGCAAATAAACAACTTCATTAACAATATACAAACAGAGGAAAATGCACACACAAAGGCACATAAATACAATTTCTCACTAATCAAATTCTACATACATTAAGTTGGCTAGATTTTACAATGTGGGCATGTGCAACCTAGGCCTCTCATCCTCTGCCTCTCCTCCTCGCATTGGAGCCTCTCCTATCTACTACTGCACTTCTTCCTCTTCTGCATAGACCACTACTCTTCTCAACAACTCATTTCTTTATAGGGAAAGCTAACATGGGTAACCAAGAGTCACAAGTGATGGTTCGTTTCCCCTTCTCACAAATATGGGAAACTAAAGCTACATTCACATTGGGAGAATATTTCCTCCACGGTATTCTAAAACAAACTCTCTTCCCAACGTGAATATCTACAAAAACATTTAAATTTCTCTCAACATAATCATGTGACCATCCCATCACATTGGCAAGCCTTCGTCCAATATTCCTCGAACTTTGTGCTCCATCTATGCACCTACATCAACTCCCTAGTCAGATTCGTTGGAGGATGAAGACATGTTGGCATGGTCAAAGAACCCTTGGATTAATAACTACATAGCTAAGCTGGGATACAAAACCATGATTGAATATGATGTAAATGCTAATCCTCTATGTTGGTGGGATCTTGTCTAGAAGTGGCATAGTCCACTTAAAGCCAAGATTGTCCTATGGCTTGTGCTAAGTAATAGGTCACTTACTTGGGAAAATGGAATCAAGCGCAGATGGTAGGGTCCTGACAAGTTTACTCTATGCCACAACAAGTCTAAATCCATTTTTCATCTCAGTGTGAAATTTCCTTATTCACATAAGGTTTGGAGGCTAACCAACTGTCACCAAAGATGAATAAGGACATCCTGCTCCCATGTGTTTGAGATTGGTCGATGGATACTATTATTACTTGTTACATTTATTTTCCTTGTCATTTTATTTATATGATTTGGTGTGCCTGTAATGTATGTATTTTTTAAGATAAATCCATCCCTACATAAGTGGTTCAGGTTTAGTGCTAAAGTCGTCATGAGAGTTTAACAGTCTCTTGAAGGCAAGGAAAGCTCGAGTCCCAATTATGCTTGCTATTGATTTCAATATTTTGTTGGGCTTTTTCTATGGTTCTAGCCAACGACATCTCCCCAAGCGTAAGGGATGAGTAGCACTGCTCCTTAATGTCAAACATTTCTTTCACGTTTGATATTCTCCAGGAATTGGATCAATTACTAAGGTAGAATTTTCCGCTCTCTTTGCTCGTATGCACTTTTCCATCTCTTGTAGGATCCACAAGCTTCAATCATTGGGGATTGTCAAATTGTCATTAACTAGGAAAATGAAAAAGGCAAATTGGAGTTTATTAGACTACATCATCTACTTGCCCAAACTTGTCAATACATTCAAGCTTTGGAATGGGATTTCTTCTCCCATATTTGAGGGAGCTCAATCAATGAGCTAATAAGTTATCAAAGAAGGCTTTGAAGCATATGAAGGGCTTTCCCTCAGTTGTTGAATTCATGGATGACGAAGAGATTCAAAACACGTCATTTTTCTTTCAATTTCTCATGTATATCTCTTTGACTCTTTATGATCTTGAAAGCATACATTTTTTTTGGTTTGAGGAAGTCAAACACTCAGTTTTGATTTTCATATACAGTGAAGAACTAGACATACTATAAAGTTTTGGTACTCAAAATCCTTAGAGTAGTTAGTTTCTAAGACTTGACTCTTTATGATCTTGAAAGCATACATTGTTTTTTGGTTTGAGTAAGTCACTCAGTTTTGATTTTCATATACAACGAAGAACTAAACATACTATAAAGTTTTAGTACTCAAAATCCTTAGAGTAGTTAGTTTCTAAGACTATCCCCTAAACACATATATTATATTTTTGAGATATAAATTTGTTTTCTCATTAACTAAATAATAATATAATCTTTTTATACCTTATTTTTTTAACCATTAACTAGAAAATAATAATAAATTAAATTAATTAATATTCTTATATCTTATTTTAATTACTAGTATGCTCAAAATATCTTTAAAACCCTAATAAAAAATGAGGAAAAATAAAAATAAAAAATTATTCACTAAAATAACTTAATTTTAATTTTAGAAAATAAGAGAAAAAAAATACTCAAACATATAAATTTAATTATCATAATTTAATTTAATTATTTAGTATTGTATGTATAACCATTATAATATTTATATTTTTTTTATACCATTTTTAGGTTTCATATTATTTAATGTTTTATTATTATTTATAATTATTAAATAAAAATAACACTGTCCACTTCATCCTCTCAATTTTATTTTTTAATCTAAATTATCTTTTCAAAAAAATTCTACAAGTTATAAACTCAAAGTAGAAATCAAACACGTTATAAAGTGGTTTATAAAACATCACTTCGACGACTTTCGAAGATAATTCTAACCTTAGAAATTTACTATTTTATTTTAAATATAAAAAACTATATGAAATTTATGTCCAACTATCTTCTTGGTGAGTCACGACTTCCAAAATGGGTAAGGTTTTGCCGATTCAATTTACAAAATAATGACGGTATGGTAAAATTATATTAGAAATTTACTATTTTATTTTAAATATAAAAAACTATATGAAATTTATGTCCAACTATCTTCTTGGTGAGTCACGACTTCCAAAATGGGTAAGGTTTTGCCGATTCAATTTACAAAATAATGACGGTATGGTAAAATTATGAATTTAATTTAAAATAATATTATTTTAAATAATCAAACAATAATATGGATTATAACATCATTTTCAAAGAGAACCTTACAAAATGGGAAAAACCCACACAAATAAAACCAAAACAGAAAAGTGAAATGGATTTTGTAAAAATCAGAATTTGATTTTATTATGATTTGAAGAGAGATCAGTTAAGGGATTTGGGTATGACGCAAAAATACGCTTAAAACCTCAACAATAGGCATTGAGTTAATTAGTTTGCGAAAGATGTTTTTCGTAAAAAAAAAAAATTTAAGATAATTTGGAGTTTTCTTAATTTACATATTAATATCAGGAAGGGGTTTAGAGTAGTTTTTGAAATTGTTTTTGTTGGGTTAAGAGTTTATTTTCCTGGGATATAAGTAGTTTTTGAAATTGTTTTGTTTGGTTAAGGGTTTATTTTTTTGAAAAAAAAAAATATATATATATATATATATATATATATATATTAATTATTGAAAACTTAAAAGCATCTGGTAAAAGTGAAAAGCTTATACTTATATGATCATTAGCAAATAAATACAAATAACATAATTATTTTGAATTAAATAATAAATCAACAAATAACATAATTTTTTTGAATAAATAAAAATCAACTTATATTTATGAGTAATAACCAATAATATATAAATTATTTATAATAACCCATAATAATTATCGCCCTATTTTATTATTTTATTAATTTGAAAACTGAATTATAAATACAAAGCATAAATAATTATGGTTCACACATGATAATTTGTTAAAAGGAAAAAGTTTCAATAAAATTCACATGATAATTTGTTAAAAGGAAAAAGTTTCAATAAATTTCACACTAATCGGAACGCAAGATAGGTAGCCGAATAAAGTCAATTGAAATTAATTTTGAATAAAATATAAAAGAGCAAGTATCTGCTCCGCAGACAATGAGCAATTGTCCCTTCATCATATTTACATAGCAAAATTGTGTACCGCACATACTATTACTACAGAGGCAGCAATTTCCTCCGGCCTGAGTGCCAAAGGTCCACTTATCATCAAAGATATGGAATGTTTTTCTTTTTACTGGTATGTTAAGATTTCCAAGACCGCCACAAGCAACACACTGGGATGAATTTTCATACTTGTCACCGCCTTCTTCAATCAAATTGGATGCTGCCGTCATTGAAAACAAGTCATGATGCAGAGTCTCAGCAGAAGAACTGGAAAATGATTGATGTTCAGGCTGTGCTGCAGAGACCACAGCCTCCAAGCATTCATATTGTTCAAATCTGGGCTGCAACTCTTCCCAATTGACAGCTTCCAAGCTGGCACTACACTTTTCTTTTGCGAATGGAAGCCCTTGGATGGAAAAGTCATTACTGATATCTGATTTTGACAGAGATTTGCTTGAAGTTGCAGAGGAAACTGAAGTTGTAGAGTTCCCTTTGGAAGATTTCACATTAATCCACTGACCATAAGGGCTTCTGATCCAATTAGGGCTGTTAGCAACATCTTCAAATTTACAAGCTGCGGCCAGTGCCATCATTCTGTCCCTGGGAGAAGGCCTTGGGCATTGCTTAACTCGTCTATTCAACTCCCCATTGCATTCTCCAATTGGGCTGGAGATGTTGAGTGAAGGAATGTTAGTAATCTCAGAAGAGTAGGAATCCCATACTTGATTCCTGAAATCCAAATGACTAGTTGGGGATTTCGGACATTTAAGGGCTTCCTCTGCCTCTATGACAGAGCAGTGCTCATTTAGGTAAGGATGGTTCAACAGCTCTGCACTGGTCCACCTCGTATTGGGATCCCTACAAAAGCATTTCTCTAAGAAATCCCGGAGATGGAGTGAAAGCGATGCAGGCAACTCAGGCAGCTCCTTTGTGCATCCAATCCGATACATTGCAGCGAGGGGACTGGAGACATGGCTCCATGGAGGCTTGCCAGTGACCATCTCAAGCACTGTGCAGCCAAGAGACCAAATATCGGAAGCCGGCCCCTGCTCCACCCGATTCACCACCTCTGGAGCCATCCATTGAGGTGTCCCCCTCAATCGCAGGGCTTCCTGGCCCTTATACTCATCACCAATCCTCTTGGCAGAACCAAAATCCGCAAGCTTCACACCATTGACACCCACAAGAACATTTTTCCCCTTGATATCACAATGCACAATTCCTTGCCTGTGGAGGTAATCAATTCCATGTAGGATGCCATGAGTGTAAGCCCTGATCACGGATTCGTCCAGGCGCCCTCCAAATTTAATCAGAAGATCCGCTACACTGCCACCTGGCATGAACTCCAAGAATAAACTGTGAACATCTGCACCGTTCTCAACGCTGTAACCGCACCCCAGGGAGCGAACAATATATGGAGAATCCAGAAGCCGCAAGATCTGGTATTCATTATCCAAAGCCACACTAAAACCGGCTGCGGATTTGACTGCAAAGAGTTCGCCATTAGAGCTGCTCATAGCAAGACTAACTGTCCCAGAAGCTCCGGCCCCAATAGTGGCACCTCTCACCCATCCCCTTTCCTGTGTTATCCCCGTCTCGAGTTCAATCCCCATTCTCACTCAATTCAATATACAGTGAAGAAGAATTGTCTGTTTTTTTTTTTAAATCGCGCGGACTCTAAGGGTTCTTCTTGTTGTGGGGTTATAAAGGACCAGAGAGTAGGTGGGGACGCGCTGGCGGTGTTTTTCTTTGTTCTTTCGTTCCCGGCTGAAGTCACCGCTGATGATTTTGGATACTTCGGATTTCCGTGGCAGCCACATGGTGTCCCTTCTCCCTAGTCAAAGTACGTAAGCGCAGTCGAAATAGAATGCGCAGATGACGTGTAAAAGTCGTCATTGGTTTAACGTACCACGTGTTTTTTAAATACTGTATTCTGAATGTTTTATATATATGGAGTTAATTTTATTTAAAATTTGATGTGTTGCATAATTTAGATAATTGAAATATCTTAACATTTTATACATTTAAAAATACATTTTAAATAATTAAAAATTACTATTTTATACCAAATTTATCACCAAATGTTAATAATTAATCAAAAATATATAAAATTGAATTACAACATTTTTTAATTCATAAATTCATAAATATGTAAACCAGGTTTTGGTGTAAGTGAAGATTGGGTTGTAGCTTTATTATATCATGATATTATTGCACAAGGGTTGCCATCATTCCTGAATATGTTCTAGGAAGATTGGGTTGTAGCTTTATTATATCATGATATTATTGCACAAGGGTTGCCATCATTCCTGAAGGAGACTCCTATATCCACCTCCATTACAAAATTAATGCGCCCTGACATGCTGGGGCGATAGCCAGATATAACGCGGGCGTGTGACCACCAGAGAAAAAAAAACAGCGCCCGCGTTATATCTGGCTATCGCCCCAGCATGTCAGGGCGCATTAATTTTGTAATGGAGATGGATATACGAGTTTCCATTCCTGAATATGTTCTAGGATAAGTGTCACCATCATATCATTTCATATAAAAGTGGGGGCTACTAATGGTTGAATTTAAAATCAATTTATTTCCGTTCTGACATTGAGGATATTATCCATGAAATTCCATTTCCAAATGAAAGTACAATCAAAACTAAAAGTCAGAATTTATTTGTTCGCGTTAAAATTGTGACCAAATGCTTTGCTTGCCTCTTCCATGTGTGGACGCGGTGGAAGGTTGTTTCCATGTGATTGCGTGGAGCTCACAGAGACATAGCATCATCATTAACCAAAAAAAAATTGTGTTGTGGACTCCACCTTTGTTGTTGTCGTGTGGTACTATACTTTTAGCATTTAGTATATTGCGGTGTTCCTCTACCAATTCATTATTATCACTTATTTAATTAATCTGCGGATTCCGTAAAATTTAAAATCGAATAACAAAGTTAGATGGTTTAGATATGATATTATAATTATATTTGATATTGAAATCAGATTTTTTTCAGAAGAAAAAAAGCGAGATATATTATATTGAGATTATATATATACAGATGTAAAGTATGTATGTTGTATGCACATTCGAGTATGCATATATATCAGTTATGTCTGAGTTCTATATATATCAGTCATTCATTTGACATTCAGAAGTCTGTCAAATATGGCAAAAAACCATGTAAATATAGTGTTATGGAGATAAGAGAAAATGGTGAGGATCAAATAGAACCATATATCATATGCCAAGCTGTCATGATATTGTCCATAATGTATGAAGGCGGCGCAACTGAATCTTTGAATATAAAGGCGTTCCGCCATTTCCAAACTGACCAAAGAAAAATGAGAATGAGGAATCGCCTGTTCCCATTCTGTCTGCTCCACCATATAAGGGCTGCGCTAGGAGAATCAAAATCAGTCAGTATAAAATCAAAAGTATTTGCCAGAACGTACCAGATTCGCTGAATGATTGGGCATTTGATGAACATATGGAGATTGGTTTCTTCATCGGATTTACACATTGTGCACCTGCTGGGTCCATGCCAAGAGCGTTTTCTGAGGTTGTCCCATGATAGATTTTTGTGGTAAAACACGAGCCATGCAAAATGGATATTCTTTGGTGGACATTTCGCCTTCCAAAAAATATATGGGAATGTAGGAAGAGTGTATGGAATTCTGTTGTTGATCATATGTATATAAATATCTCTGACAAATACAGGTCTCTGAAAGTAGCTGACTGTCCATAGAAGCTGATCTGAGTGTCCGTGACGATGGAAGCCGCTCCCAGTTAACATTTCAGTGATCGATTTCCATATACCATCCCACATATCCTGTAGGTTGAGATCACTTCCATTCTTCCATATAGCTATGGATCTGCGCCATTCCTTTATAAGCTTGTCCCAAGTGTAAATCCCTTGTCGCTGAAACAGTGTGATGAGGGCCCGTGGAAGAATAAGATCGGTGTGTCTGCATACAATGGGGTCGATGCCGATAAAAACGTTGCTGCCTGAGTGTATCCTCCAGCGAAGACGGGATAAAAAAAGAGATTCTATTTTCCTCATGCTGAGCCAAATAGGAGAGCCAATCCGTGGGCCTATGGTCCCTCTCCTATACCAGAACTCAATGGGCTACCCCTTCATATATCTCTAACGAATGATATTGCTCCATGGCGAGCATCCGAAAACTCCCCTCCATAAAGAGCGACAGATGAGCGCACAGCCAAATAGGCGTAAATCCTTGATGCCCCATCCTCCTTGTTGTTTTGGAATGGAAATGTGCTTCATTTTAGCAAGATGAATCTTCTGATGCTTGGTTGAGCCGCCCCATATGAAATATGCAGTGATCTGATTGATACGCTGAATAATGTTGGAGGGTAAATAAAACAAATGTGCCCAGTATACTGATAAGTGAGTTAAAACCGCCTTGGTGAGAGTCACTCTACCCGCCAGCGATAGAGCACGGAACTCCCATGAAGATATTTTGTTATAATATCGCACAATAAGCCATTCCCAATCAGAACTCGAATATTTGTGGGATTTGAGACGGAAGCCGAGGAATGTGATGCCGCACTGTATGGACTGCGCCTGAACCCCAAACATATCAGCAATGTCATGGATCAGTTCCGTGATATCTCTGTGATAATACAAAATGGATTTATGCTTGTTAATAGTGAGTCCTGTGGCCTTTTGAAAATTATTAAGGATGTCAAATAAGCAGGCCCATGATGAGCGTTGGAGCATGGCGCACAAGAGAACATCATCCACAAATAGATTGTGGGATAATGAAATTTGTCTGCTGATTTTAATGGGAATACATCTCTGTTCAGCCACAGCCTTGTTGATG
The DNA here is from genome assembly GCA_000404065.3 of Pinus taeda. Classification (NCBI taxonomy): domain Eukaryota; kingdom Viridiplantae; phylum Streptophyta; class Pinopsida; order Pinales; family Pinaceae; genus Pinus; species Pinus taeda. The sequence goes on along the minus strand of APFE030932728.1, from coordinate 21,799 downwards.
TGAAGGCTAAGTGTATTCATGGCGAGAATAAAAATAATTGGTGCCAGCGGGCAGCCCTGGCAGAGGCCCCTGCCAGCAGAGAAGAATGGGGAAGGAATCCCGTAGATATTAATGGCATATTTGACACCCTCAATACAAGCCATAATCCAGCAAATCATCTTCGCCCGTAGACCAATTTTAGCCAAAAGGCATCGAATGAATCCCCAATCCAGACAGTCGTAAGCCTTTTGAAGATCAATTTTAAGAACAACCCCTGCAATGTTCTTGGAGAACATCGAATAAATACATTCCTGTGTAGATGCAACGGTGTCCACAATATTCCGTCCCTTAAGAAAAGCATGTTGATCTCTTGATAAATGAGTGGCTAGAGTGCCCTTGATGCGCTCCGCAATGATCTTTGATATGATTTTGAAAGAGATATTACATAGTGAGATCGGTCTAAAGTCAGAGAAGGAGTCTGCATCTCGCTTCTTTGGAATGAGAGCAATAATAGTAGATGATGTATGAGGATGAATGCGGCCATTGATGCATGAGTCCTCTATCATTCGGATAAGATCAAGTTTGATAAGATCAAAGAAGTGCAAGTAAAATTCGATGGTCCATCCATCAGGCCCAGGACATTTTTCCTTTTTGAAGGCTTTGAGTATTCCATGGAGCTCTTCCTTTGTGATCGGCTGAAATATGGCATCATTGATAGAATCATCAAACATGGAGGGGAATATATCAACTCCCCAAAGAATATCATGAATTGCACATCCCGTGCCACGACTGTATTGATTTTTAAAGTGTGTAAGAGCAGCATTGGTGATATCCTGTTGGGAGAAGAAATGGCCGCCCATACCGTCTTGAATTTTCCAGATTGCATTGATCTCGCGTCTATTGTTGCAAACTTGTGGAAAAATTTGGTATTTCGATCCCCCAAACCAAGCCATAAGGCCCTGCTCTTAAGATGCCATGAGGACTCCTCCATTTTTAATAAGTGGATCTTTTGGCGAGAAAGTTCAGTGATCAAACATCTGTGATGAAATGAGAGAGTGTTTGGATCATGAGAAGAGTGGATGAGATCCAGTTCATATTGAATGTTCTTGAGGGCAGACCGATCGCGTTTACTTTTTTCTTTTTGCCATATCATGACCTTTGATCGAACATGGCCCATGCGTTCTCGGAAGGAGGGCCCATGAGAATTGTTGGCCGTGTCATGCCATGCATCAGAAACGACATGGATAAAATCCTGATCATTAATGAAGGTGTGGTCGAACTTGAAAGGAAAGTGTTGACGAAAGAGGTGCTGACGCCACTGAATATAGATCGGCCGATGACTATGGAACATTCAAAAACTATGGGAAGATCCGTCGGTGGAAACTATGGCGGCCAGGGCTTTTGCCATGACTAAGAAGTTTCTGCACTTTGCAGGTCGAGGCCCTAGTCCCAGACGAGGCATATGAAGGGGCCTTTGCCTATGCGAACACGAGTCCCTCCAGCTTCGCTTATGTGGCTTTCATGGAAACACACTCCTCTTTAAGGGTACTCTCTGACCACATTCACATTAGTGTAAATTTTAGGAATTTTTTTTACCATAATTTAACCACTTTACAAATTTGTCTTGAAAATCATAGAAATTATGGTAAGATTTTGATAAAATCCAACAGAGTTTTTGTAAATCTAGGTTATAGTTGTCAAACTTTAAGATTTTGGGTGCCCAGAGATTTTTGATGGTGCTGAATCCATTTCCATCATAAAAAAACATGATTCAAACACTGTTACTGCGAGAATTTTTTAATTTTTTTTGGTCGGATTCCAGCCAGTTTTAAGTGTTCGAACAATTCTTCAGCCTCAGTAGACGACGCCTGTTTTTGGTGATGGCCAGAATATTTGGAGTTATGTAATAAGCAGACGTCACCACTCGGATGGAATTGGGCAGAGGACGAGCGGTGAGATCTATAACATCAGCGAATCTGGTTTTTCATATCCACTATTGGTTCCTTTGGCTCATTTCTCCTTTCGATCTAAAATTAAAAATATGGTTACAAAGGAGGGTTTTCAGATTTTCATTAAGACTCTTAAGTGGGAACTTGGTCCTTTTATGTTGATCTTGTGGTGAATGTAAAACAGAAGATAGAGCACCAAATTAATATCTCTGTAATTTTGTAGTGCTAATTACACGAATGGAAGTAGTTAATGGATTTCTCTCCTTTGCACGAATATGGTATCACATGAAACTCCACCATCACCATGCTTGCAAACTGTGTGGTGGAGCTAGGAAACCAAAGGTCTAAATATCTTACAAGGAAGTTGTTTGCTCCAAAAACCCTAGCGGATTTGTCTCTTTCAAGGATGGAGTGCAAGTAAAGGCTCACACCCCATCAAATCAAATCCAAAACAACACAAGGCCCTACTTCGTAGAACCAATGGAACAAGCACTAGCCATGGAAGTTAATTTTCCAGAGGTAAATTCTCTTTTTTCTAATCTCCAATCCAACACAATTATATGTAAATTAAATGGTTTTTGACCCAAATCTAATGCATTACACCAGTGGGTTTTCCCCACTTGGGCCCCCAACTATGATATCTATTTATGTTCCAAAAGTTTCTTCATTATTCAATTCTATACACAAAAAGATTTGGAGTACGTACTAAATGATGGGCCATGGTTTTGGGGCAAAGCTGAGCTCTTCATTACTACATGGTTCCCAGATTTTGATGCTACAAATATGGTGGTTTCAACAATGCCAATATGGGTGAGACTACCCAATCTTGTTCTTCTCTTGTGGCACCATCAGGTCATAGAGAATATTTGAAATACTTTGGGAAATTTAAAAAAGATGGACCTTTACAAAACATAAAAAATATATATATATCTTTTCATTCCCCAGAATTTGTGTAGAGATAGATCTCAGCAAATGTCTACCTGACCGCATTCAACTGAAACATAAAAAAAAAAATCAACAAATCAAAGTATTATATTATGAGAACATGACATTCAAATGTCAAATTTGTTTCAAACATGACATTTGCAAAACACATGCCCATGGGCAAAAAAGGTCCCAAAAAGAAAAAGAGGCAGGTCCAATTGCAAAAGGGATGGCAACTGTTTGACCCTCTCCTTTCTGAAGAATAAGAACAAATCATAAAGAACCATCCAAATACAGATGCACAGGCTCAAACGGTAACCAAACAAATGTAGGTGGTGTAGATCAGTCTGGAACCACAACCCACATCTAGAAGGGTACTAAATTAATAGAGAACCAAGTAGCGGAGCAACAAAAATAGGAAACACACAAACAAAAGGCACGAGGGGTATAGAGAGAACTCATGTCTCTGAGAGCTCAGACTCAGTTAAAAAAATCTCCTTGCAAATAACTAGAAATAGATTGACAGTGGTAATAATTGAGCCCAACCCTAGGGTTTGGTAAAAGGTTCAAAAAATGAAAAAAAGTAAATAAAAGTTAAGTGATTTTTATCACACTTAACTTCCTCATAATATATGTAATTTTTACAATTTTCCTTTTCATTACTCATCCGCAAATTTTTTTTATATGACTCTACATAATAAAATTACAACTAAAAAAAAACAGATTAGTACTCAATAATAGTACTAATCTATCTACTACTGCACTTCTTCCTCTTATTCATAGACCACTATTCTTCTCAACCACTCATTTCTTTATAAGGAAAGCTAACATGGGTAACCAAGAGTCACAATTGATGGTTCATTTCCCCTTCTCACAAATATGGGAAACTGAAGCTACATTCACATTCGGAGAATATTTCCTCTACTGTATTCTAAAACAAACTCTCTTCCTAATGTGAATATCTACAAAAACATTTAAATTTCTCTCAACATAATCATGTGACCATCCCATCACATTGGCAAGCCTCCATCCAATATTCCTCGAACTTTGTGCTCCATCAATGCACCTACATCAACTCCCAAGTCAGATTGGTTGAGGAGGATGAAGACATGCTAGCATGGTCAAAGAACCCTTGGATTAATAACTATATAGCTAAGTTGGGATACAAAACCATGATTGAATATGATGTAAATGCTAATCCTCTATGTTGGTGGGATCTTGTCTAGAAGTGGCATAGTCCACTTAAAGCCAAGATTGTCCTATGGCTTGTGCTAAGTAATAAGTTACTTACTTGGGAAAATGGAATCAAGTGTGGATGGTAGTGTCCTAACAAGTTTACTCTATGCCACAACAAGTCTAAATCCATTTTTCATCTCAGTGTGAAATTTCTTTATTCACATAAGGTTTGGAGGCTAACCAACAATCACCAAAGATGAAATCACTATGGAATAAGGACATCCTACTCCCATGTGTTCGAGATTGGTCGATGGATTCTATTATTACTTGTTACGTTTATTTTCCTTGTCATTTTATTTATATGACTTGGTGTGCCTGTAATGTACGTATTTTTTAAGATTAATCCATCCCTACATAAGTGGTTTAGGTTTAGTGCTAAAGTCGTCATGAGAGTTTAACAGTGTCTTGAAGCCAAGGAAAGCTCGAGTCCCAATAATGCTTGCTATTGATTTCAATATTTTGTTGGGCTTTTTCTATAGTTCTAGCCAACGACATCTCCCCAAGCGTAGGGGATGAGTAGCACTGCTCCTTAATGTCAAACATTTCTTTCACATTTGATATTCTCCAGGAATTGGATCAATTACTAAGGTAGAATTTTCCGCTCTCTTTTCTCGTATGCACTTTTCCATCTCTTGTAGGATCCACAAGCTTCAATCATTGGGGATTGTCAAATTGTCATTAACTAGGAAAATGAAAAAGGCAAACTGAAGTTTATTAGACTACATCATCTACTTGCCCAAACTCGTCAATACATTCAAGCTTTGGAATGGGATTTCTTCTCCCATATTTGAGGGAGCTCAATCAATGAGCTAATAAGTTATCAAAGAAGGCTTTGAAGCATGTGAAGGGCTTTTCCTCAGTTGTTGAATTCATGGACGACGAAGAGATTCAAAACATGTCATTTTTCTTTCAATTTCTCATGTATATCCCTTTGACTCTTTATGATCTTGAAAGCATACATTGTTTTTTGGTTTGAGTAAGTCAAACACCCAGTTTTGATTTTCATATACAACGAAGAACTAGACATACTATAAAGTTTTGGTACTCAAAATCCTTAGAGTAGTTAGTTTCTAAGACTTGACTCTTTATGATCTTGAAAACATACATTGTTTTTTGGTTTGAGTAAGTCACTCACGAAGAATTAGACATACTATAAAGCTTTAGTACTCAAAATCCTTAGAGTAGTTAGTTTCTAAGACTATCCCCTAAGCACATATATTATATTTTTGAGATATAAATTTGTTTTCTCATTAACTAAATAATAATATAATTTTTTATATCTTATTTTTTAACCATTAACTAGAAAATAATAATAAATTAAATTAATTAATCTTCTTATACCTTATTTTAATTACTAGTATGCTCAAAATATCTTTAAAACCCTAATAAAAAAATGGAAAAAAAATAAAAATAAAAAATTATTCACTAAAATAACTTTAATTTTAATTTTAGAAAATAAGAAGAAAAATTACTCAAAACATATAAATTTTAATTATGATAATTTAATTATTTAATATTTTATGCATAACCATTATAATTATTTAATATTTATTACGCCGTAAGGTGTTTCCCTTTGAAATGAATTGCCCCAGCCGCTGTCGTGTCCTATTGTTCACTGTGAATTTGTGGTGTTAGACGATTGAACGAATTTTGATGGTTGATCAAAAACTGAAATTAAAAAAGGGGAGAAAAGGGGCAGGTAAAGCGTTTCGGTATGACTCTGCCATTTTAACCTCCACGCCCACCTTGGCATTCTCTGCCACAAACCTTGCATTCTTCATCTGATCTGCAAGCCGGGGCCAAGCAACGATCGGAACTCCACAGCCCACGCTCTCCACCAGCGAATTCCATCCGCAGTGGCTCACAAACGCTCCGACTGCACGGTGTGACAGAATGCCCACCTGTGGAACCCACGAAGTGACCACCATTCCTCTGCCCCCCACGCGAGACTCGAATCCCAGTGGAAGAACAGTCAAGGGATCGAATCCCTCATTGCCCATCACAGCAATCCTCAACACCCAGAGAAATCGTTGCCCGCTGCGCTCTAACCCCGAGGCGAGTTTTGTGATCTGAGACACCGACATGGCCGATTGCTGCCAAAGCTCACGAACACCACCGATCTGGCAAGTTGCAAGTCCAGCCATTACAAGCACCGTTTTGATGTATCGTGTTCATCATCGGGGCTTGACAAGAGCTTTAATGAGTTGGAATGCATCATCGACATGGATGGAAGAAAGAGGGGTCCGATCGGGTATACGGGAGGTAATCCCTCCATCACCTGCCCGCTACGGAGGGCGTCAAGAAACGGATCTTCGAGATCATAAAACGTATTGACAAGAATACCCGAAGCCTTGAGGGCATTGGAGCCATTGGAAATGAAGTGTTTGTAGAACGCACTCCCTTTGCTCTTGAGACCCTGTGCGATTTGAGAGGTGGGCAACGGGGGGAAAGCGGGGATATTCAATATCAATTCCTCATCACTGAAATCGCAGCCCTAAGAATCAAGAATTGGGGCGTAGAGGAAAAAGCCGAGCGACAAAGCAGAAGCCGTGTATAGAATGTGATTAGGGATGCTAAACTTGGCGGTGACTTGAAGAGTAGTAGTGAGCATGGGATCCGTGATAATGGCGAAAATGGGAGGCTGCGATGCGGAAGAGCTGAGCAGATCCGTGAGGAGGAGGTGTTCCAAGGCGTCCATGGAGCAACAAAGGGCATCCCACTGCGCAAAAATTGGATCTTGGGATTCATTTCTCGTTGTTTCAGATAACGATGATCAAATTTCGAGCTGAACCACGCAAATGTCGAAACCCGAAGAGGCGATGCCGTCGATGTGTGCGGTTTCGGAAGGACAAACATTGGCCCTGGTGGTGATGAATGTAACAGAGAACCCGTGGTTGGCTGCTAAAATTCTTGTGAGATGAAGAAATGTCGTGAGATGACCCATTCCGGTGGATGGAAACAGGGCTACGTAACCCCTCTTCCTCCCCTCAGTGTTCTTTTGAGTTTCTGCAAGCGTGGCCATCTGAATACTTCTCCCTCGATTAATCAAAAGAAGGGGCGCTACCGTTTCTCATCTGTTACTTGAAACAAGGACGTAATCAGGGCGTATTTACTTTCTTGCACTTACATGGATTTGAGGTCACTGGAATTTGCAGTGAAATCAAGTACTTCGGTTCATTTTAATCTCCAGACGATCTGATCTCGCTCAACCGTTGTTGCTTGACTAATCGTTGTCTCTATCCACCGTCGTACTTGGCTACAGGGTAATTGATGCTCTGCAGTATTGGTCGTAAACCATCGGATTTAAAGTTAGTTTTTTCGGATACGATAATGTAGAACCAAGGTTGTATAACGTTAAATGTCGTGCAGTGGGTGCTTAGTGCTCCCTCAACCTTGAGCACCAAACTGTGAATCATTGTTATTTCTTCATTGTAAAGGAGTTGTGTATCATGTCTTTATGATCAGTATGAATGTTATTTACTCTGATGCTATGTTATCCATAGATGTTAATAGTTAGTAGTAAGATATTGTATTCAGTCTTTATTTTTTTCTGTTTTTTTTATGATCGAACTGCTTCCTCACATCTTCCATATATTGGAGTTATGATACGATTTTCAATTCTTCATTTTACACAATTAATTGGGTTACAGAGATTTTTAATTGGCCTCCTTTGTTACTGATTTATATCTTTTGTGTCTTCTGGGTGATATAAAAATGGAGCTTTGTTGTCTATATAATAAATTCGTATCAGAAAGCTCAACTACAAGCTGCTAATGCATACACACCAATGATTATACACATGAACTTTTAACCCAAGAAAATCATAAGTTTGCAACTTTGTTTTTGGTTTCTTGTTCTTACATAATATAAATATGTGAACTTCCTAGGACAGAAGTATCTTACTTATTTTTCTGGAAGATGCCCGATGTTTATAAAACTGATCCATGTGTCCCTTCTTTTTTGCTCCATCCTGTTTGCCTTTGCAAACTCTCATGTTCCTTTTCAACAGCTCTCTCTGGTTTTCCCTGCTATCCAATTCGTTGGCTATTTGATTAGGTTTAGTTATTCCTATAGTACTTGATGTTTTCATGAATCTATACTGGCCATACCTCCTCCATTTGGGAGGTTTCAGGTTCCGTACTAACTTATTAGGTTCAAGATGAGAATGGTTTCTTTTGTGTCATCTCCTCCATTAATATCTCTTGGCTTTGCTTAAAATTTTACCTTCTAAACCAATGTGTAAGTACTCTTTGGCCATTTCCTATAAGCACGAATATTTCTTTGCAATACGATATCATGTACAAGTTCGGTTTGCATACTAGGTATCTCCTCAGCTGCTAGAACTATTCTTCATCTTCGTCCCACATCTGACATTGGTAGTTCAAAGACTTCAACTTTTCATCATTCAATATGGAAAGAGGATGTTCATTTATGATGGGAGGGACAAGTTGAATGAATGCTTCCAATCCGCTGTAAAATCTTGAATGAGCCATATTGGTGACTTTCCAACTTTTTCCCTTCTACTTGGAATCTCTCCTTGCTTAAACGTAGCCACATACAAGATCTTCAACCTGGAAATTTTTAGTAGTGATTCTTTTCCAAGGACAACCATATGGGGAAACCCACTTGATATTACCCCACCTCACTAGATAGCATTTTGTAGTAGTGCACCTTACTAGGGGATTCAAACTAGGCCCTTACTAGGATAGAACTAGCCAAATCCCCAACAATATTAGCAACAACGAGTTGGGTTAATCTCCTTCGACTAAATTATGAGTAGTTGTATTCTAATCATGCCATTATTTATACATTGTCTGAATTTTTTGGAGTTGTTCTTGTACCTTCTCGTTGATTTGTTGTATTCTTTCGATCAATTTGCATGCTTCGCTTAAAATATTGAGTACTTAATTGAGTACTTCTATAGAACAGGATTGGATGCTTCCCATTTTATAGCTCTATTTTGTTTTATGCCATAGGGTAAATATATTTGATAGCATTGTTTACTTCTTGGTCCATGGCAGTTTTACTACTTATATTGGTTCCAAGGATGTGTTTGGTTCATTGATATTATATTAAAATACATTTCATGATATCAAATTTTCATTTTATGAAGGAAATAATGTTTAAGAAGCACATACCTTTCATAACAATGGGACCGCGAAGCCACAATTCTCCTCTATTGTTTGGAGGTAGAGGAGTCCCAGAATCAGGATAAATTATTTTTTCTTCAGTATTTGGAGTCAACAAGCCAATTGATCCATAATGCCTACTTTCTTCTTCACCATCTAACTGCTACTGCAGTGGTTTCCGTGAGCCCATAGCCCTGTAAAACTTCTTGCAACATGACTAAAGAAAGAGCATAACGTAGGTGTAAGCTCACCAAAATAGTTAGGTACTATGTCTAGATTCTAATGCGAGGAATAGCAAGGCTAAAGATGATAGGACCTATCTTACAGTTTCATTCAATGTTAGATTGGGAAACCCCGATGGGCATATGCACAATAAGATTTTTTCCTTGATGATGAACCTTAGTAGAAGTTCAAAACGCATCGATCCTAAAACTTGATGTGATTTATCCAAGAGAATTTTGCTTTAATAAGAATGAAGTATATGAATCTCAAATTCCCAATCATCCAAGATGCAACAATGTAGTCCCAAAGACCAGAACCGCCATTTTAGACAAGAAGAGTCAAACTACCCACCATGAGGGAATGAACAGGAGGGGCGTGAGGATACACCAAGAGTTTTTAATCTGGCCAGTAGCCACAATTATGGTGTAAAACCCTGTGTTGATATTAGCTCTCATGAGTGCAAATTTGATGTTAAACGATTTCTAGAAGTTATGCTATAATATTGTATTTGATAATAAAATGAATAATTATTACAAATGAATGGTTACATTAGGGTTTTGGGGAGTTTGAATAGCAATAAACCATAAAATAAAGTAAATGCCCTATTACCTCTCAAAACCACCATCTTCAGGCGTTAAGCCTTGAACCAATTTGAGGCAGCCCTAGGGCCCATAGCAGTGTTGCCCACTAGCACCACAACGGCTATACCTTTCAAACCTTTCACTATTGCCTTTTGTGAGGGCTATGGAGTTGAATGATGAATGAGTGGGTTTGAAGTGGCAATGAATAAATTCAATGGGTTCTCTTCCTTTAGATAAATCCCGAAGGATGAGCCTCCTTGCCCTGGGAACTTAAGAAATATGTTAGTTGAAGGTGAACCGGTTCCTTGATGGGTTGCAATTTTTATACATGAATCGGATCAAAATGATCCCCACATAGTAGATGAGGCAATTCAAACGGATAAGTATTATGAGAACCAATGAAAGAATTGGGATGATTTTTATAAGAAGTGGAAGTAGGAAAAAAACAATAATAAGGTTATAGGCTCTATTTTTTATATATACCTACAATGCTCCCTAGCTAAACCAAATTTCTCAAAGTAGGACACAATACACAAAAAGTCATAAGGAAGAGGAAAAGAATATTGAAATGAAAGAACACTGAAATCTTCCTCATTACCGGTACTAAAGATCCTCTGCATACATGCCAATGAAGTCTTTGTTGCTATTTTGTTGAACACATATCTAGCCTGTCCTTTGGTAGCAATTTTGCATGCACCATTGAAAGAAGCTTCTAGATGTGGGGAATTGGTGATGCAACATATATTCATTATGTGAGTAATAAGGAGCGGAACATAGAGTTTCCCCAAAGAAGTTGAGGAAGATGAAGCCCTAAAAGAAATGCTTATCAAGGCATTCATGGATTGGAGAAGCAGGTCAAAGATGGAAGCTTCTAGCTACTTAGGGTGTTTAAACTCCCATGAATGATTTATTGGGTTGGGGATGTCGTAACATTTTCTTGGCAAAATAATACAGTTAAAATTTTTGAGCTTTTCCAGAAATCCACCAGCTTTATTGGCTGATCTTATTCTCAAAGCAATTGGTATATGGCCCAAAGATTTTTTCACTATATTCTTTGCATCATAGTCGAGCTGTATTCAAGATATTATAGGGTTGTATTACTCAACGATTATCAATGGCATTATCACCTTTTGTTGCATCTATCACACAATGTTTTTAATTGCACCAGCAAAAGTCATTGAATTGTACTCATAACAATGCCAGGGTTCTGTAATGAATGTGAGGCATATATGTTCATAGAAATGAGATGGAACAGTGAATGGGTGGGCAAGCAATATTCTATTTGCACTTCGTTTTATGATTGTGATATTGTCAATGGAAACTAGATTAAACTTCCTCATTGGTCATATCAAAGATCTCCTAGGAATATGTTTTATTGCCAAATAGAAGTAGATATTTTATACTTCTAATTAATTAGTCATTCACCAGTGGAGAGAACTCAAGGATGGATCTTCTTACAATCCTTAGTTTTGGTATTGAATTCACTAGTTGAAAGGGCATTTTCCAGAGGCCAATCATGATTCCGACTGCCATCTTAGTTACATTGCAAGGATCAAAGGATGACACATTTGTTATTTGTTTGTCTCAATTTGCTTAATTTCGAGAAGCTTGACAACAAGTTATAGAAAGCATCAAGAGATTTGCAGATCCACAAACCTTAGTAATTGTATATATGTTAATGCTGCATTGAGATATAGGGGCTCTAAAATTCAAGTTGGAGCTCACGTATATGGTACATTCTACCCAACTTCCCCTTCTTATAGAATCTAGATCAATCAATATATCAAATGATGATACACTTTTCCTATAGTGACTGCAAGTGTCTCTTTTCTGTCAATGGATTCTACAATAAACTAGGACATTGCCTTCAAATATTTGAATGCAGATGCAAAAAGTCTGCTTACAATGAACAATGACAGTGGGAGAAACATATCACCAGTGATATTTGATCAAACCAATAATGAAAATATGGCTAAGTTGTGAGCAAAGGCAGATGTGTGGACAACTAGGGTCCAGTAAGATGAAATTAGTGAAGGTTGAAAAAAATGTAATATGCAAAGTCAGAGAGATAATATCAGAAATTTACAATTGCAGACACGGTTGACAGAGCCAAGAGGTTTGTTTTTGCTGGGTGTTTTGGTGACCAAAATGCAGTATAAAAAGAGGACGAATTCACTAGGTTAGATCCATGATTTTGCTGAGAATTTACCAACCAAGTCACAACAAAAGGGAGCACATTTTTAGTTGGCAAGGCACCCATCAAATTGTTGTATTGAAGGGCCACAAAATGCCGTTGATAGAGGCACGATTTCACTGGGGAAGTAGCAACCAAAACACAGTAAATTTTAGCACAAATTAGCCGTGGAAATTGGTATGATTTCGCTTAGTAAAAGGTTAATTGAATCTGTTGTTTGAGGGGCCATTAAATGGTAGTGGTTTGTGCAATGGTTTGCAAAGAAAACTGGAAGAGACACAAATAAGAACTAAGTTCGAAAATAGCCAAGAAAATGGCTAACCTAAGAGGATCATAAATGTGCCACAAATATGAAATTTTGTTCAAGTCAATTTGGAGTATGGTTTATTTGGGTTTCAAGTCAACTAGGTGTAGATTGTGAATTGGTGAAGCTCACCACCAGGGAACCACCCCACGCAATTCCACTTTTGGTTTTTGTCATCCCACTTTTCAAATGTTAGCAGCAGACTGAGAGTGCCAACTAGCAAATATCCATGTGTTGAAAAAACCAAGCATGTCACCAAGAATCAAACACAAGTGCGTGCCAAGAAAGACTAAGTGCGCCCAGCAAAAGAACTTATGAATATCAAATGCACAATGCATCCAATAAAGAGATGAACACATTTCCATATATATGTTTTAAAAAATATTTTAGTGTTGGAACTTGGTAGGTTCGTGCTTCTTTGTGAGATTATATAAATGTATTGTTTCAGCATCGTTGGTGGTAGATTTATGCAACATATTTGATCATTTAAGTTTAACAGATTTGCCTTTTCTTTTCCTACAAAGAATTTGCTCTTTATATGTGCTAGAGTTATTGGGATATTCTTTAGGAACTAGCAGGCATGCAAATTTATATTTTTAAATCCCTAATTCTCATCATTTGCAAATTGTTCGTATGCATCTATGCAAGAAGACAACTTAGCTTCAAAACATTTGTAAGACAGAAAACGCAAATTTTAGCAAATATGGAGCTAATAATAAACGCCCTGTGGTGTCGGAACATTGTTTTCTTGGTTTCCTTTGAGCAATATCATTAGAGAGCCATATATTCTTCAAATTGGTGAGGGACCTTCCGCCCAACACATCAATGGCTTCATGGGATTAAATGTTCCTCTTCCAATGGTGGCAGATTTATTCAACATATTTGATCATTGAAGTTTAACAGATTTGCCTTGCCATGACATTCATCTCCTCCAAATTCAACTGAATTTCTTAATGTTGTTTCATTTTCTTCCTGCAATCCTTCGGGAAAGCTTCCTATTTCCACAACAATCTAAGTGAAGATCGAACAATAGCATTAAGAATTTCTGAAGTCAGTTTGCCCTTATTTTCTTATTGCTTTGGGAAATAAATTGGGGTTTATTAACATATTCCTAATTCTTCACTGCATATCTATGTACACAAAGCAAGTTCGTTTGGAAGGGCATCAGTCTGAATACAAAGAGCAGTTTGCCCTTATTTATTAACTGTTCGGTTGGGTTGGATAAAGAACCATCTAGAAGATGGAAGCAGAATATTGAAGAAACCAGTTCTGTTTGTAGATTTTGGGAAATCCTCTAAAGACCGAGGATTAGGCATCGACTAGAGAGACAATTTATTTGATATGGTTTATAAACAAATATGTGCTTCTGCTAACATGGGAAGAGCGGGTGGAGGAGCCATGTTTTGGCAGCTGATGGCAGAAGGAATGAGCTCATATAGAGATATAGCAATTGATTTTTAATTGAGTGACTCAAATTCATGTTTCTTTAGGTTGAAGGTAAGGCCACTAAAGTGGAAAAAATTGTGATGCCAATAATCAGAGGGTTTGTGATAAGAAATTTAATATTCCAAGAAGAGGAGGTAGTAGTAGATTCTAAATAAATTAGCAATGCAACAACATAAATGTTTGCAACAAATTTAGAGAGATCCACCTTGTTGAATAATGCATACACTACATGGATAATGGATTTCCCCATTTTATGCCTTACGGCGTTTTCTTTGCAACATCTAGTGCAAATGCTAGTTTATTTATAACCATTTTTAAGCATCATAATTATTTAATTGTTTATTATTATTTATAATTATTATAATAAAAATAACACTCTCCACTTCATCCTCTCAATTTTATTTTTTTAATCTAAATTATCTTTTCAAAAAAAATCTTCAAGTTATAAACTCAAAGTAGAAATCAAAACGTTATAAAGTGGTTTATAAAACATCACTTCGACGACTTTCGACAGGCAGTTGTGAAGTTTGTGTTCACACTAATTGGGTTTCCAAACAAGATAATTATAACCTTAAAATTTTACTATTTTATTTTAAATATAAAAAACTATATGAAATTTATGTCCAACTATCTTCTTGGTGAGTCACAACTTCCAAAATGGGTAAGGTTTTACCGATTCAATTTACAAAATAATGATGGTATGGTAAAATTATGAATTTATTTTAAAATAATATTATTTTAAATAATCAAACAATAAAATTCACATGATAATTTCAATAAAAGGAAAAAGTTTCAATAAAATTCACATGATAATTTGTTAAAAGGAAAAAGTTTCAATAAATTTCACACTAATCGGAATGCAAGATAGGTAGCCGAATAAAGTCAATTGAAATTAATTTTGAATAAAATATACAAGAGCAAGTATCTGCTCTGCAGACAATGAGCAATTGTCCCTTCATCATATTTACATAGCAAAATTGTGTACCGCACATACTATTACTACAGGGGTAGCAATTTGCTCCGGCATGAGTGCCAAAGGTCCACTTATCATCAAAGATATGGAATGTTTTTCTTTTTACTGGTATGTTAAGATTTCCAAGATCGCCGCAAGCAACACGCTTGGATGAATTTTCATACTTGTCACCGCCTTCTTCAATCAAATTGGATGCTGCCGTCATTGAAAACAAGTCATGATGCAGAGTCTCAGCAGAAGAACTGGAAAATGATTGATGTTCAGGCTGTGCTGCAGAGACCACAGACTCCAAGCATTCATTTTGTTCAAATCTTGGCTGCAACTCTTCCCAATTGACAGCTTCCAAGCTGGTACTACACTTTTCTTTTGCAAATGGAAGCCCTTCGATGGAAAAGTCATTACTGATATCTGATTTTGACAGAGATTTGTTTGAAGTTGCAGAGGAAACTGAAGTTGTAGAGTTCCCTTTGGAAGATTTCACAACAATCCACTGACCATAAGGGCTTCTGATCCAATTAGGACTGTTAGCAACATCTGCAAATTTACAAGATGCGGCCAGTGCCATCATTCTGTCCCTGGGAGAAGGCCTTGGGCATTGCTTAACTCGTCTATTCAACTCCCCATTGCATTTTCCAATTGGGCTGGAGATGTTGAGTGAAGGAATGTTAGTAATCTCAGAAGAGTAGGAATCCCATACTTGATTCCTGAAATCCAAATGACTAGTTGGGGATTTCGGACATTTAAGGGCTTCCTCTGCCTCTATGACAGAGCAGTGGTCATTTAGTAGGTAAGGATGGTTCAACAGCTCTGCACTGGTCCACCTCGTATTGGGATCCCTACAAAAGCATTTCTCTAAGAAATCCCGGAGATGAAGTGAAAGCGATGCAGGCAACTCAGGCAGCTCCTTTGTGCATCCAATTCGATACATTGCAGCGAGGGGACTGGAAACATGGCTCCATGGAGGCTTGCCAGTGACCATCTCAAGCACTGTGCAGCCAAAAGACCAAATATCGGAAGCCGGCCCCTGCTCCGCCTGATTCACCACCTCTGGAGCCATCCATTGAGGTGTCCCCCTCAATCGCATGGCTTCCTGGCCCTTATCCTCATCACCAATCCTCTTGGCAGAACCAAAATCCGCAAGCTTCACACCATTGACACCCACAAGAACATTTTTCCCCTTGATATCACAATGCACAATTCCTTGCCTGTGGAGGTAATCAATTCCATGTAGGATGCTATGAGTGTAAGCCCTGATCACGGATTCGTCCAGGCGCCCTCCAAATTTAATCAGCAGATCCGCTACACTGCCACCTGGCATGAACTCCATGAACAAATTGTGCACATCTGCACCGTTCTCAACGCTGTAACCGCACCCCAGGGAGCGAACAATATAAGGAGAATCCAGAAGCCGCAAGATCTGGTATTCATTATCCAAAGCCACACTAAAACCGGCTGCGGATTTGACTGCAAAGAGTTCGCCATTAGAGCTGCTCATAGCAAGACTAACTGTCCCAGAAGCTCCGGCCCCAATCGTGGCACCTCTCACCCATCCCCTTTCCTGTGTTATCCCCGTCTCGAGTTCAATCCCCATTCTCACTCAATTCAATATACAGTGAAGAAGAATTGTCTGTTTTTTTTTTAAATCGCGCGGACTCTAAGGGTTCTTCTTGTTGTGGGGTTATAAAGGACCAGAGAGTAGGTGGGGACGCGCTGGCGGTGTTTTTCTTTGTTCTTTCGTTCCCGGCTGAAGTCACCGCTGATGATTTTGGATACTTTGGATTTCCGTGGCGGCCACATGGTGTCCCTTCTCCCTAGTCAAAGTACGTAAGCGCAGTCGAAATAGAATGCGCGGATGACGCATAAAAGTCGTCATTGGTTTAACATACCACGTGTTTTTTAAATACTGTATTCTGAATGTTTTATATATATAGAGTTAATTTTATTTAAAATTTGTTGTGTTGCATAATTTAGATAATTGAAATATCTTAACATTTTATATATTTAAAAATAAATTTTAAATAATTAAAAATTACTATTTTATACCAAATTTATCCCAAATGTTAAATAAAATAAAAAAAATATATAAAATTAAATTACAACATTTTTTAATTCATAAATTCATAAATATGTAAACCAGGTTTTGGTGTAAGTGAAGATTGGGTTGTAGCTTTATTATATCATGATATTATTGCACAAGGGTTGCCACTTGCCATCATTCCTGAATATGTTTTAGGATAAGTGTCACCATCATATCATTTTATATAAAAGTGGGGGCGACTAACGGTGAATTTAAAATCAATTTATTTCCGTTCTGACATTTTTTAAAGAAGTTTGAGGATATTATCCATGAAATTCCATTTCCAAATGAAAGTACAATCAAAACTGAAAGTCCGAATTTATTTGTTCGCGTTAAAATTGTGACCAAATGCTTTGGTTGCCTCTTCCATGTGTGGACGCGGTGGAAGGTTGTTTCCATGTGATTGCGTGGAGCTCACATAGACGTAGCATTATCATTAAAAAAAAAAAAAAATTGTGTTGTGGACTCCACCTTTGTTGTTTTCGTGTGGTACTATACTTCTAGCATTTATTATATTGCAGTGTTCTTCTACCAATTCATTATTATCACTTATTTAATTAATCTGCGGATTCCTTAAAATTTAAAATGGAATAACAAAGTTAGACGGTTTAGATATGATATTGTAATTATATTTGATATTAAAATCAGATTAGGACTCTAGAACATTCAAAAACTATGGGAAGATCCGTCGGTGGAAACTATGGCGGCCAGGGCTTTTGCCATGACTAAGAAGTTTCTGCACTGTGCAGGTCGAGGCCCTAGTCCCGGACGAGGCATATGACGGGGCCTTTGCCTCTGCGGACACGAGTCCCTCCAGCTTCGCTTATGTGGCTTTCGTGGAAACACACTCCTCTTTAAGGGTACTCTCTGACCACATTTACATTAGTGTAAATTTTCGGAATTTTTTTGACAGTGATTTAACCACTTTATAAATTTGTCTTGAAAATCATAGAAATTATGGTAAGATTTTGATAAAATCTAAAGGAGTTTTTGTAAATCTAGGTTACAGTTGTCAAACTTTAAGATTTTGGGTGTCCCAGAGATGCCCCAGAGATTTTTGATGGTGCTGAATCCATTTCCACCATAAAAAAACATGATTCAAACACTGTTACTGCGAGAATTTTTTAATTTTTTTGTCGGATTCCAGCCAGTTTTAAGTGTTCGAACAATTCTTCAACCTCAGTAGACGACGCCTGTTTTTGGCGATGGCCAGAATCTTTGGAGTTATGTAATAGGCAGACGTCACCACTCGGATGGAATTGGGCAGAGGACGAGCGGTGAGATCTATAACATCAGCGAATCTGGTTTTTCATATCCACTATTGGTTCCTTTGGCTCGTTTCTCCTTTCGATCTAAAATTAAAAATATGGTTACAAAGGAGGGTTTTCAGATTTTCATTAAGACTCTTAAGTGGGAACTTGGTCCTTTTATGTTGATCTTGTGGTGAATGTAAAACAGAAGATAGAGCAGCAAATTAATACCTCTGTAATTTTGTAGTGCTAATTACACGAATGGAAGTAGTTAATGGATTTCTCTCCTTTGCACGAATATGGTATCACATGAAACTCCACCATCACCATGCTTGCAAACTGTGTGGTGGAGCTAGGAAACCAGAGGTCTAAATATCTTACAAGGAAGTTGCTTGCTCCAAAAACCCTAGCGGATTTGTCTCTTTCAAGGATGCAGTGCAAGTAAAGGCTCACACCCCATCAAATTAGATCCAAAACAACCCAAGGCCCTACTTCGTAGAACCAATGGAACAAGCACCAGCCGTGGAAGTTAATTTTCCAGAGGTAAATTCTCTTTTTACTAATCTCCAATCCAACACAGTTATATGTAAATTAAATGGTTTTTGACCCAAATCTAATGCATTACACCAATGGGTTTTCCCCACTTGGGCCCCCAACTATGATATCTATTTATGTTCCAAAAGTTTCTTCATTATTCAATTCTATACACAAAAAGATATGGAGTATGTACTAAATGATGGGCCATGGTTTTGGGGCAAAGTTGAGCTCTTGATTACTACATGGTTCCCAGATTTTGATGCTACAAATATGGTGGTTTCAACAATGCCAATATGGGTGAGACTACCCAATCTCGTTCTTCTCTTGTGGCACCATTAGGTCATAGAGAATATTTGAAATACTTTGGGAAAATTAAAAAAGATGGACCTTTACAGAACATAAAAAAAAATATATCTTTTCATTCCCCAGAATTTGTGTAGAGATAGATCTCAGCAAATGTCTACCTGACCGCATTCAACTGAAACATAAAAAAAATCAACGAATCAAAGTATTATATTATGAGAACATGGCATTCAAATGTCGAATTTGTTTCAAACATGACATTTGCAAAACACATGCCCACGGGCGAAAAAGGTCCCAAAAAGAAAAAGAGGCAGGTCCAATTGCAAAAGGGATGGCAATTGTTTGATCGTCTCCTTTCTGAAGAATAAGAACAAATCATAGAGAACGATCCAAATACAGATGCACAGGCTCAAATGGTAACCAAACAAATGTAGGTGGTGTAGATCAGTCTGGAACCACAACCCACATCTAGAAGGGTACTAAATTAATAGAGAACCAAGCAGCACGGCAACAAAAAGAGGAAACACACAAACAAAAGGCATGAGGGGTATAGAGAGAACTCATGTCTCTGAGAGCTCAGAATCAGTTAAAAAAATCTCCTCGCAAATAACTAGAAATAGATTGACAATGGTAACAATTGAGCCCAACCCTAGGGTTTGGTAAAAGGTTCAAAAAATGAAAAAAACTAAATAAAAGTTAAGTGATTTTTATCACACTTAACTTCCTCATAATATATGTAATTTTTACAATTTTCCTTTTCATTACTCATCCGCAAATTTTTTTTATATGACTCTACATAATAAAATTACAACTTAAAAAAAAAAAAATAATAATAAATAGATTAGTTCTCAATAATAGTACTAATCTATCTACTACTGCACTTCTTCCTCTTCTACATAGACCACTATTCTTCTCAACCACTCATTTGTTTATAAGGAAAGCTAACATGGGTAACCAAGAGTCACAATTGATGGTTCGTTTCCCCTTCTCATAAGTATGGGAAACTGAAGCTACATTCACATTCGGAGAATATTTCCTCTACTGTATTCTAAGACAAACTCTCTTCCTAATGTGAATATCTACAAAAACATTTAAATTTTTCTCAACATAATCATGTGACCATCCCATCACATTGGCAAGCCTCCATCCAATATTCCTCGAACTTTGTGCTCCATCAATGCACCTACATCAACTCCCAAGTCAGATTGGTTGAGGAGGATGAAGACATGCTAGCATGGTCAAAGAACCCTTGGATTAATATAGCTAAGTTGGGATACAAAACCATGATTGAATATGATGTAAATGCTAATCCTCTATGTTGGTGGGATCTTGTCTAGAAGTGGCATAGTCCACTTAAAGCCAAGATTGTCTTATGGCTTGTGCTAAGTAATAAGTTACTTACTTGGGAAAATGGAATCAAGCGTGGATGGTAGGGTCCTAACAAGTTTAATCTATGCCACAACAAGTCTAAATCCATTTTTCATCTCAGTGTGAAATTTCCTTTTTCACATAAGGCTTGGAGGCTAACCAACAGTCACCAAAGATGAAATCGTTATGGAATAAGGAGATCCTGCTCCCATGTGTTCGAGATTGGTCGATGGATTCTATTATTACTTGTTACGTTTATTTTCCTTGTCATTTTATTTATATGATTTGGTGTGCCTGTAATGTATGTATTTTTTAAAATTAATCCATGCCTACATAAGTCGTTCAGGTTTAGTGCTAAAGTCGTCATGAGAGTTTAACAGTGTCTTGAAGCCAAGGAAAGCTCAAGTCCCAATAATGCTTGCTATTGATTTCAATATTTTGTTGGGCTTTTTCTATGGTTCTAGCCAACGACATCTCCCCAAACGTAGGGGATGAGTAGCACTGCTCCTTAATGTCAAACATTTCTTCCGCATTTGATATTCTCCAGGAATTGGATCAATTACTAAGGTAGAATTTTCTGCTCTCTTTGCTCGTATGCACTTTTCCATCTCCTGTAGGATCCACAAGCTTCAATCATTGGGGATTGTCAAATTGTCACTAACTAGGAAACTGAAAAAGGCAAACTAGAGTTTATTAGACTACATCATCTACTTGCCCAAACTCGTCAATACATTCAAGCTTTGGAATGGGATTTCTTCTCCCATATTTGAGGCAGCTCAATCAATGAGCTAATAAGTTATCAAAGAAGGCTTTGAAGCATATGAAAGGCTTTTCCTCAGTTGTTGAATTCATGGATGACCAAGAGATTCAAAACATGTCATTTTTCTTTCAATTTCTCATGTATATCCCTTTGAGTCTTTATGATCTTGAAAGCATACATTGTTTTTTGGTTTGATTAAGTCAAACACTCAGTTTTGATTTTCATATACAACGAAGAACTAGACATACTATAAAGTTTTGGTACTCAAAATCCTTAGAGTAGTTAGTTTCTAAGACTTGACTCTTTATGATTTTGAAGGCATACATTTTTTTGTTTGAGTAAGTCAAACACTCAGTTTTGATTTTCATATACCAAGAACTAGACATACTATAAAGTTTTAGTACTCAAAATCCTTATAGTAGTTAGTTTCTAAGACTATCCTCTAAGCACATACATATTATATTTTTGAGATATAAATTTGTTTTCTCATTAACTAAATAATAATAAAATCTTTTTATACATTATATTTTAACCATTAACTAAAACATAATAATAAATTAAATTAAT
>APFE030932725.1:44522-55885 GCA_000404065.3 Pinus taeda | reverse complement strand
ATGATGAAGAATAGTGGAAATGGGCGGGATAAGTGTTCAAAAGTGATAATAATAATGGCATATTAACGGCCCAACAGGTTTGACCCCATGCATGGAAGTATCGATGGTTCTATGAAGATATCTCTACTTATCAGTTGTTCTGAGAGTACAAATCTATCGAGGCAACATGCTATTTGATGAGCCCCTCCTCTGTTATTCTAGGTATGAATCCGATTGATTGCTGGTATATCAACTAGGCGTAAATTTGTGATGGATTTGCTGAAGGATTCCATATCTGCTTCCATTCTTCTCATTCCTCCATTTTTTTCCTCTAGGGTTGTGATCATGTTAAATTCTCCCCTCCCCCCCGCACTACCCATAGGTGTTCTGAGTATAAGTTTCTCATGTTTGCCAAATTTTGAAAGAAGGTTCCTCTTTCTCCAAAAATATGAGATCCATAAACCCTTGAAAACAAAACCCATTCACTGGATCCAATATTTCAAAATTTGTCTGTAAGAATTGTTAGTAGGCTTACCCAGTCTTCAAACCAAACCTTTATCCAATTTGAGAGAGTTGCCACTCCCCCTGCATTGCCATTAGCATCCTGAGCCATGACTTGGTATTCTAGCTTGAAGTGTTCCATTATTTCTTTCAGCTTTCTTTCGCTGATTCTAGTCTCCTGTATTATCATAATGCTTGGCTTATTTTTTTTCAACCTCTCCTTAAGGTACCTCTGTTTGCCTCCGCTATTGAAGCCTCTAATGTTCTAGGTTGTAATAATCATTTCAACAATTTTAGTGGTTGGTGGAAGACCTTTGACAATGGCACTACTCTTCGCGAATTCGCCAGTAGTTCTGTAACCATTTGTATGGATTCATTCATCGTTCTCCTACCTCTTTTTTTACCTCCTTTTCCTTGTGTTCCCACTTCTTTACCTTGGTTGGCTTGGCCCCCTAAATGTTTAAGTTGGCCTATTATCACTCAGCCCTACTTGTCTCTATATTGTTGAAAAGTGTCCTTATAGAGTTGCTTCTGGTCTTCTGTGATGAATCTTTCATCCATATTTCTTCATTCTTGTAGTAGCTGCTTCATGAATTGTTCTCTTGCACTCGGATCTTCTTTTTAGTTATCAATCTCCGTTAGGGTTTGTTACACTATTTGCATGTTATCCGTCGTTCCTTTCTCTATCTCAATCACCATTTTCCTCATTTTATTTCCTTCTAGTTCTTTGTCTTTTTGGCCTTCCATTTCCATTGAAATGTCTCCCATATCTGCGCCCATGTCTTCTTCCTGTGATACCGAAATGTGTTTCTAAGGCCTTTGTTATTTCTTTGCTTGGATTTTATTTTTGGTTCCCTAGCTCCCTCGGGGTCCTTTTCCTCCGTTGCACCTCTTTAAAACCTTCTCCATATTCTTGAGCCATCGATTCCCCTGCTCTCCTATCCGCTAGGGGGTTTTCTTTCTGGTTGAGGGGGCATGCCCTGAACAAGTGGCCATATTCATGGCATCCACAGCACCATAATGGTATGTGTTTATAGTCAAGCGGTTGTGGCCATACCTCATCATGGTATTCCAACTCTATGTAATCTGGGAGTGGCTCCATAATATTCATATAGGGGCAGATTCTGGAATAGGAGGTATATCTTGCTTTCCTTGTTGAATCTACCACTTTAACAAAGGTGCCCATAGAATTTCCGATGGCTTCTAGTATCACTGGATCCCAGAAGTCCATTGGAAAACCAAATAGTCAAACCCATATTGGGGAAGCTAATAGTTTTTCCTAATCAGGGTTGTAGCATTCTTCCTAGTGCCTGTTGAAGAGTACTACATTGTTGAAGAAGTATGGTTCATCTTTGAAAACCCATTCTTTGTCTTCCAGATTTGATAAGATCACTATAAAGAAACCCTTCGCTTCAAGCTTGAGATCAATGTGGCATTTTGGTTTCTACCTTTGCTGGATCCATTTAATCAACTATTTCTCTGTCGGCCATGCCCCTATGAACTTGCAGATAAGGGCATGATCCTTCGTGTATTTTCGGTACTCTTCCAGGTTATTATTCGAGATAATGAATCTTGGTTTTTTTGTAGCTCTTCGTAAGCATTTTCCTCCCAAGCTCGCTTCCCATATGGCTCCCAAAACTAGTATTCCTCTACCTTTTCCCCCATTCCCACCAGCAGTGTTGTGCTTGCTCTATTCTTTTGCTGCAACATTCCTATAGGAGGGGATCTCTTCCCCCCCCTCCCTTGCCATACTATTCATCGTTATCGTAATCATGGGTGGCAATCCGGTTGCAGGCCTTTGTTTGGTATTATTGTAGCAGGTTTGTTAGGCCAGGGCCATGGAACCTTGAAACCCTAACCTATCGCGCTCCTTGCTTTCTCCACCATCCTCTTCCCCGTCAAATGCATCATATTAAAAAATAAATTTTTCAATTTCAAACAACCTTGACAATTTATTATTTAAATAAAATATGGTGCAATTCTCTTTCCTTATGAAATTATTGAACTTTATTACTTGGTAAATATCCACAATTAAAATATTAATAACTTTTACAAATTAAATCTAACATCATAGTTAATGCAAAAAAAATCCGCTAATAAGATATGGTACCGAGAGTATTCACCAATGTCATTTAAGTGTGAGATAAAATTAATTGAAAACAAAATGATAAACAATTATTTTATAAAACATGAAATAAATCTATATTTTTAATATAATTTAAATTATAAATATAATAATTTAATTTATATTTTAATCATACAATATATATGTATTTTTTTTATATTTATCTTTTACATCATACATAACTAGGAATTGCACCATATTTTGCAAAAGAAACTTAGTAACTGGATATCATAAGGAAGAAAAGAATAGATGAAAAAACATGTGATATATTATGTGATCTAACTATAGCCCAATTTGTCTGAAAAAAAAAATATTAATGTTAAATGAATATAATCAAACTATCTACTCAAACAGAGGCATATGCAAATTCCTTCCCAAAGTGCTCAATCCAAGCTCAATAGTATATGAGCTTAAAAATTTGAATGTGGAACTGAATCTTAACTAGATTAAATGTTCTCTTGGTGACCAATGCAGAGGCATGTGGTTGAGAAAGCTATGTCTCTAATAAGATAGTAGAAAGACAGTGGTAAATTTTTTAAAAATCATTGTTATTATGTCATTTAAAAGGTTCCCAACTCAATACCACGGAACTTAAAAATTATATTTTTCCAAGTCATAAGTAACACGATTAGTCAAACCTACAATGCTAAGTTTGTCAATGTCAATGATAATAGATCATTAAAAGTTTGCTAGCTCGTTATAATAGAATTTAGAAATTATAATTTGCTACTCATAATTTCTTAGGTAGGGCAATGCATAAAAAAATGGCTCTTGAAGATGAGCCATGTACTTGTGAAATGTATGTACATAAGAAAAGTTCATAATAGGGAAATGAATTCTATTTTTATTGATGTTTTATAAGAACTAGGTATATTTATTTTAAAAATTGCAAATAAGACAACAAGATGACCCATAAACATATTCCAACATAGCAACACCCTTGTTTTACAACATGCCAACTCTTACTCAAAGAGACCAAACCTTGTTAACCTTGTTAACAAGACAAATGAAGTTTATTGTTATGCCTTCTACTAACTATACTTTGTAATGGAAATTTAATATTAAACTCTATCATCATAATTTTTTGTAATCATATTTTTGTGGTGGAAACTAAATATGTTTATGTTTGGGAATTCTCGACTACAAAAGATAATGCATGTATTTACATTACCTAGTTATAAAAAAAAAAATGAAGCAACATCGACAGAGCATTAATAGATACTCCTAACATTTACTACCTATGCCTTTCTAAAACCTAAAAATAACATGAAGTATATCAAAGCATAAGTGGATGCCGCTAGGTGACTTACTGTCAACAATATCAACGGATCTACATGTATAGTGGAGGAAACTGGAGGAAAACAAGCGGTCATCGTATTTCTGGTTTATCTATCCTCAACATTCAAGTCCAATTTATATTAATTTTGAATCTATATCGAGTTTATTTCGTCAATTCCCATGTTACTGGTAGGTTGCATACAACGCACAAACTTTCCCCTGCAAGACTGTCATGCCCCCGCCCTCTATATAATTTTTTCCGTCGGGAGCGTGCGGCACTGCCGGGCGAGTTTTATAACTTCACCTACAGACTACACCTTCACAAACTCATTTTGCTATCGCTGCACGAGTCTTATACTTATACCCAATTCTTTAAGTCGACAATTGCAATCTTATATCCGAACAGCAATCTTGAATTATAATTCTGTTTAGTTATAAATTACCAAATGCATGACTGTTCAATAAACCATTCACCATATATAATAACGCACATCAATATAAGAACACAGATATATGGGCGGTGCAGCTCACCCAAAACTGCCCGCAATATTTTTCATTAACCGGTTAAGAATTAATACAATGCGTGTGTCAACCCGACTACATGATGATAGATGGTTGGCGAGGTCCGTGTACTAACCTCCACGGCCTGCACAATTACAATCGAGCTACAGCTCATACACCGAAGGTTTATTAGCCAAGATCGGCGTAAACCATAACCCAAATTTTGTGTTAAGTGACAGCGATGTCTGCGGTCTCGCTGTACTGTAATTACCCGAACCTGTATTCCAGAAACGACCCCTTTACATGACGGCGCACTTGTTTGTGCTGCTGCGCAGGTCCGAATCTATACACCGTTCAGAATTATCATTCGACTGCCTTCGTCCGTCCTCCATCCCCTTCTTCAAACACTTGTTCGCTACATCGAACTTATGTGTTGAGAAGATCGATCGAATGAGATGATCGAATGCCGAATGATTGACTGCCTCCATCGTCCTCACGTCCTCCGTATATATACGAACCCACGTCGAATGGAGAGGGGGTGTCGGTGGTTAAGCTGACCCCCGTTTAATTGTTTGAACACCCACCTTGCGCCCAGCCAACGTGTGCCTTTGTCGTTTAACCCATTGTTTCGTTTATCGTGGCGGGTCGGCCTTTGTTTGACAAATCTGACCAACGCCCCATATAAACTCACATGGCCGTGCTCCCTTTTATCCTACGCGCTCGTCCATTTCGTGTCATGTCGCTCCACCGTCCCCACGCTGTCGCTATCTGCCCGATTGCTGAACGAACCGGTTCTTTGGCACACCTGTCCGCAAACTGTCCCATACCCGTTCGCTGTTCATATGTGTGTTGAACGCCCGGACTATCCTAGTCGGTATGACTGTCGACCCATCCGTTTGCGTAGTGCTTCCTTTTGCCCGAACTGTTCTCCGGTCCGTTCGGTTGTGTCCATGCTTCGTGTGTGCGTTAGGACGCCGCCTACGTCGTCGTCCCACTGCCACCATGTTGCTGCCCGAACTGTCCCAATTGGCGTCGTTCGGTCTCGGTTGTCATTTCATGTGAATGGGCTGATGGGTAGGAGGGTCGCCCTTCGTGCGCGGAGCGCCCGGTCCCCAGGGCGTTACATCCTTCCCCACCTTATTCCGTTGTCGTCCCGACAACCTCCATACCATAGTGTCCTCTTCGGTCCTCCATGCCAAGTCACCCTCCCGTTTCGTAATCCTGTGCACGTCGCAGGAGTATGCATCCCATACTACATCAAGTCAGAATTTAGACATCGACTCGGCTTCCCGACACTTCAAACCTCCAAGTCCACCATGTATGGATACCTGGTCGAGTACAGATACTCGTTTCATGATCTCCCCGTCACGTTCATGGGAGCCCCCATTTCAGGTGCCCGTTGAGACCACCGGTCCTGCCCAAGTACCATTACGGGCTCACTGCCTTGAGCAGTCAACAATGAGCCCGGTCTGCGTTCATCTAAAAGGACTGCCAAGGGAGTGAGCCGGGCGGCTCTCCCCTATCCACCAGATCGGCCCATCTGTCTAAGCCTGCCATTTCTACTTGTCGAAGGTAATCTTCTCGGTCCTTCCTCCATGCGTCTGACCTTGTACTAGTACCGGGTTGAGGTTCCGGCCTTGAACAAGGGTACACATCTTCAACTCTTCCGACCTCATCTTCAACTGGTTCCTTTGGTTTCAAAGGACACAGTTTCACCGTATGAGGCCCTGCGCAAAGCCAGCATTTCAAAGGCTTTTTCTCCTTAATTTCGCCTCGTTCTGGTCCGACCCTTTTTGATCCGGGCTTCACGTCCACCGAGTCCTGTCCAACTGCCAAGTCCTTGGAGCTTCGCATGTCTTCCCGACATTCTGCTCCAAGCTTGTTAATGTAGTCAATTTCTTCCTCGACCCGTTTGACTTCCATCTCTGCCATAGACCGTTTCTCCCTTAACCGAGCTCTTTCATTGAAGACCTCTTGGAGACTTAAGTCGTTCAAGCAGATGTTTTTGCCAACCTGATCAAGCTCCTTTCCACACTCGCACTGGCCCTTGAGTTCGTTCAGATCCTTTCGGAGTTCTGAACAGCGTTCCCGAATTCGCCCGAGTTCGGCCTGCACCTCGGTCCAGTTCATGTATCCAGGCCTTTCGACCGCATCATGGATCCCATACTCCATCTTCCTGCCACTGTCGAACTGCCTCATCGTTTCCCCGGATGTCTGCCTTAGATCAGGCAGATTCACCTTCGATTTCGCTTGGGTATCCAAGCTTTCACCAGATTCAACCGTCTCCAACCGAGCTTCATGGTTCAACCTGTCCATCTTCATCACCGATACCATCTTGTCACAAAGTGTTGATGTGTACCTGCTTTCGTCAACCAGCCAAAACTTGGCTCTGATACCACTTGTCACGCCCCCGCCCTCTATATAATTTTTTCCGTCGGGAGCATGCGGCACTGTCGGGCGAGTTTTATAACTTCACCTACAGACTACGCCTTCACAAACTCGTTTCGCTATCGCTGCACGAGTATTATACTTATACCTAATTCTTTAAGTCGACAATTGCAATCTTATATCCAAACAGCAATCTTGAATTATAATTCTGTTTAGTTATAAATTACCAAATGCATGACTGTTCAATAAACCATTCACCATATATAACAGCGCACATAAATATAAGAACACAGATATATGGGCGGTGCAGCTCACCCGAAACTGCCCGCAATATTTTTCATTAACCGGTTAAGAATTAATACAATGCGTGTGTCAACCCGACTACATGATGATAGATGGTTGGCGATGTCCGTGTACTAACCTCCATGGCCTGCACAATTACAATCGAGCTACAGCTCATACACCGAAGGTTTATTAGCCAAGACCGGCGTAAACCATAACCCAAATTCTGTGTTAAGTGACAGCGATGTCTGCGGTCTCGTTGTACTGTAATTACCCGAACCTGTATTCCAGAAACGACCCCTTTACACGACGGCGCACTTGTTTGTGCTACTACGCAGGTCCGAATCTATACACCGTTCAGAATTACCGTTTGACTGCCTTCGTCCGTCCTCCGTCCCCTTCTTCAAACACTTGTTCGCTACATCAAACTTATGTGTTGAGAAGATCGATCGAATGAGATGATCGAATGCCGAATGATTGATTTCCTCCATCGTCCTCACGTCCTCCGTATATATACGAACCCATGTCGAATGGAGAGGGGGTGTCGGTGGTTAAGCCGACCCCTGTCTAATTGTTTGAACACCCGCCTTGCGCCCAGCCGACGTGTGCCTTTGTCGTTTAACCCATTGTTTTGTTTATCGTGGCGGGTCAGCCTTTGTTTGACAAAGCCGACCAACGCCCCATATAAACTCACATGGCCGTGCTCCCTTTTATCCTACACGCTCGTCCATTTCGTGTCATGTCGCTCCACCGTCGCCACGCTATCGTTGTCTGCCCGATTGCTGAACGAACCGGTTCTTTGGCGCACCTGTTCGCAAACTGTCCCATACCTGTTCGCTGTTCATATGTGTGTTGAACGCCCGGACTTTCCTAGTCGGTATGACTGTCGACCCATCCGTTTGCATAGTGTTTCCTTTTGCCCGAACTGTTCTCCGGTCCGTTCGGTTGTGTCCATGCTTCGTGTGTGCGTTACGACGCCGCCTACGTCGTCGTCCCACCGCCACCATGTTGCTGCCCGAACTGTCCCAATTGGTGTCGTTCGGTCTCGGTTGTCGTTTCATGTGAACGGGCTGATGGGTAGGAGGGTCGCCCTTCGTGCGCGGAGCGCCCGGTCCCCAGGGCGTTACAAAGACGGTGGGACCGAACAGATTCAAACTTCAAGGTCAATTATAGTCGATGTATTATTTCGGTCTATGCAAATAGTTTTATTAATGATATTATAGATTTGAGGTTTTCGACAACTATAAGAAATGTATTAGTATAAGGAATGTTTAAAAATATATTTAATAATATGAACAAATAGGAAAATTTTCAGATAGAGAATTTAATTTTATTTTTATGTATTGTAATGTTAAATTATATTTAATATTTGAATTTAAGATATAGAAAAGTATTTTTTTATTTCCATGTATTTGTTATTTTTTATTAGTAGTCATTTTGTTTAGATAAAGTAAAAGTAAAATCAAATTAGGATAAAAAAGATTTATATAGAACACTAAATAGTAAAATAAATAAACAAGAAAATAGCCAGACTTGGTATAGTTTAATATACAATGAAAAGAAGAAAACAAATCTAGAAAATTAGGGAAAGGAAATGTCAAAATAAATCAATGTCATTGGTTGTTTGAAGATAAGTCAAGTGTTTTGGATGGTTATGAATGATTAATAGAAAATAATATGAGTAGGTTTAATAAATAATTAATTGAATTTTTTTAAAATGGTTTACGTATTAATGGATGTATAATAGGAGGATGTGATTGAGTCAAAAATATGAACAAAGAACAATGTAATGATGATATATAAAAAGACTTTTCTAAGGGCTATTCAAATACAAAGAAAATGATTGTTAAGTTCAATCGATATTAATAGTCCAAAATACATGAAGGGATTAACATTTGCTAATAGTATTGATGACTCAATTGCTTTGTTTGATGTCTATTTTCCTAAATTATCTTAGTTTCATGATTAGTCATGAAGCTTATTTCAAACAAATTATAGACTATATTTTCTAAATTTATCAAGAAACATACATGATAATATAAGAGAATGAAAAATAATTGTTTAAATGAAAACTTGTTGGTATGGATAAATGTCTAGACACTGTTCTCCCCTCTATGTGGTCCTAACGAGGTTAGATATGGAGGGATATTTATAGTTGAGAATATAGGAATTAACGTAAAAACTATCAAATTATAAATAATGAACTAATTTTTAATTAAATTAATAATATTCTTCATATAACATTGGTAGATTATTTATAAAAACTATTATTTTGTAAACAATAAAAATATATACTATATATTTATAACGCTATTTAAATATTTATATGTTATTTAATAATCTAAAAATAAATAAATATAAACTCTGTAATATTAAGTCACTTAATATAGTATAAATCTATTCAATAAAAATCTTATAACTCATAAATCATTGATGGGTTTTATCACTACAAATTAAAAGTAGCCATAAAACCCTCCCCCCCCCCCTCCCTCTCTATCATCATATAATTTAATATTTAATTAGATTTTTACTGAAAAAATATCCTAAATAATAAATAAAAAAATTAACATTTTTGTTTCATTGTATTTTTATTAATAAAATCAATACTAAAGAAATTTCTTTAAATTTATTATCTTGTAAATCCCGACAATAATATTCATTATAATTTAATAATTTAATTAATTTTAATGAAAAATAATTCTTTAAATAATGAAAAAAAATTACATTTTTGTTTCCATATATTTTATTAATAAGTTCAGTATTATAGAAATTTGTTTAACTTTATTATTTTGTAAATACCGAAAATAATATTAGTGACTCGTAAAAATTAAATCTATAAAATAATTTCAATTAATAAAATATGCAATAAAATTTATATTATAGAAATTTGTTTAACTTTATTATTTTGTAAATACCGAAAATAATATTAGTGACTCGTAAAAATTAAATCTATAAAATAATTTCAATTAATAAAATATGCAAACGAGAATATTGGTGAATATCATTTACATAGTTCCAGATATTTAAATTGAAATATTTAAATTTTAATTTGGAATTAATAAATGTGATATAAATTAATAAATAATAATTTGATAAAGGTACCAAAAATAATTTTATATTATAAAAAATAATTTCATTTTAATAAATTATAACATTCATTTGCTTATTTTAATAAAGGAAATGAATATTATGATATAAAAATGTGAATTTTCATATAATATATATATATATATATTATAAACGAAACATAATACCTTTATAATTAATAATTAATAAACACTACACCCGATAAACCTCATACTCAACTCATAATCAACTCTTCCTGGCGTACACTTCAAAATTAATGACCCCCCACCTAATAAATCTCATAATTAACTCTTTTTCACCTAGTAAACCCAAGTATACAATATTTCTATATCCGTAATTCTTCTCCACAATTAAGAATTGAAAATTATCTTTGGCATTATATTCTGCATATGCATAGCATGTTAGATATGTCTCATGGAACTTTAGTTGGAGGATAACATCTGGGGACAAACTCTAACCGTCTCAAAATGACCTTAACGTCCTACTCATGTGGATATGATACATAATAGGAACATAACCTCTTCGCAAGAAGATATTAAAATTAATTAAAACATAACCATATACAGCGCAGTATGACTCATAGTAAAGTCGCCCCACTAATGATTATTTTATTATTTTACAACTATGTACCATGAAACCCTAGACTCAATTCTGCAAGCTTCTAATGTCTAGTGGTAACTAACGATTTTCCTTGGTGAGCCAATGCAGAATATCCACCACAATCAGAGGTGACAATCAGTCGATTCCACGCTCTGTTGCTGTCCATGGGGATGACATACAGCAGTGCCGTTATAGGCATCTCCATTATTGTTCAATGACAGTAGACCATCCCATACGGAGTGCCATTATGGGCAGTATAGTGACGAGAAGATATGGATTATTTTCTTTTATAAAACAATCATACCTATTAGTATATATCGATAATGTTATTTTGCTTCTATTAATTGATGAACGAATGGTTTTTGGCCACAGCTGACAGAACTCCACAATTGGATCTCGGAGGAATGGAAGCCTATCATTTCTGATGAAATTAATATCTACCCCTGTGCTAAAGGTTTCTTTATAGTAGATTTTGAAAATCCTGAAAGCAGACAATGTATTCTAGATTCCGGCCCTTGATTTTGGGAAAAATCAGGCCTATTCATGAAGCCATGGAACCCATCATTCGATCCCTCTACAACAGTGATCACCTCAGCACCAGTTTGGGTGAGATTGCCAAGCC
>APFE030932725.1:26113-44261 GCA_000404065.3 Pinus taeda | reverse complement strand
TCCACCATTTTAATAATCAATCTAGTTCCATCATGTTTATTATAGAATGTGAAATAGATGACAACTTCCATTTCCTCATATGTTTTTATTTGAAAGAGAAAAAGAGATGAACAAAAGAAAAATCAGAATGAACAATATCTTCATGCTTTTTAATAAGAATGGTTATAG
Organism: Pinus taeda; assembly: GCA_000404065.3. Classification (NCBI taxonomy): domain Eukaryota; kingdom Viridiplantae; phylum Streptophyta; class Pinopsida; order Pinales; family Pinaceae; genus Pinus; species Pinus taeda. Next base: position 44,093 of record APFE030932725.1, on the reverse strand, counting down.
TAGACGCTAATGTCTTAAAGTCTTCCTTAACGCTGCAAAAGGCCTTAGAATTAGAAAACATCTTAAAGATCAATTTTCAAGGAGAAGAATAAGGTTCTTTGGGTATTTAGGCCCCTAAATAATATGTGAACCTCCCAAAGTTCGGTGAAGGACCTCGTAAAGCCTAAATATGGGAAATGTGTTCGTACATTGGTGAAATCAGCCACTCAATCAGAGGATTCATGATCAAGTCACTGACATCAAACATGGAAGTTCTCTCTCCTCGGCAAATTGGTCGGCAAATTGGTCACTCAATTAATCAGAGGATTCATGAAGAGGATTCATGATCAGATAGCCGACATCAAACATGGAAGATGTTGCTCCTCGGCTTTGGTAGAACCTTTAGTGGAACACCCACGAAATAAAAAAAATCACATTTGCATTGAAGAAGCAAGGGTCATTGCAAGGATTGAGCATTTTCATGGCCGTAAGTATAGGGCCTTGGAAATTGAAAGTAGGCCTATCAATCTAAATAGAGAAGATGGTTAAAGTATTAGCAGGTCTTGGATATGTGTCTTGTCTTCCTAAGTTTTTGTTTATTTATTTATTTTTATTTTTTAATAGGAATTTCTTTAATCATTTATTTCATATTTATTTATCATTCATAATTGTTTTTTCACTATATTTTTTGTTTTTTTTTTTTTCTCTATAGCTCTTCCATTTTATTTAAATAATAAAATTGAGCTAATTCATTATTGTGATTTATATTTATATTTTATTTTTTCATTTTCTTATTACAATTTAAAAATTTATTGTTTAGAATATTTAAATTTGATTTTTTTTATTTTCAATTTCTTATTAGTAATTTTCAATTTTATTGTTTAAAATAATTAAGTTTGACCTTATTATTATTGACCTTCGTTTTGATTAAAATAATAATAATAATAAAATTTATTTAATTCTTTATTTACAACTAATTTCCATCTATTACTTCATTTTAATTAAAAAAATTGTTTGTTAATTATTGAAACTTCTTTAGTCAAAACTAGTTGTTATATTCTAACGACTAGAAAACATCTCTCTTCATCTATTTAATCTAATGTCATGATCTGGTTATTCATCTTGGGGTGAAGAAGAAACCAGACTAAGATGGTTCCCAACACATCCACATAAATTTTTATGTGATTTAAAAAAAAAAAAAAAAAAACTCTAAATTTATAATGTAACTAAAAAACCTAAATTCAATATGGAAAGTAAATATTCTTATTAAAACATTATAAATTATTAATAATTTAAAAAAAATAAAGCTTATGGTTAAAGTGTATAAAACATAAAAGAAAAAACCTAAACTTAAATATTTACTACCCATTTAAATTTATTAATAAATTTAAATAATTTATAGAATAAAAACAATGATGTTAAAAAGTTTTATAAAACACTGAAAATATGAATATATTAAATGATAAAGAATTTTTCAAAGTATATTTTGAAGGATTATAAAAATGATATTTACGGCCAGCAAAAGAGTTTGCGGAGCGTGCGGTAAATATCATTGTTCGAAGTCTTAAAAATATTTAAAGCTGGGAGAACCGAATGAACGACACAAGTGAATGAGAAATCTGAAAACCAACTATGGACGAACTCTGACCCCTGCCATCTTTTTTCCGGCCTTTTCTATTAATATTTTCGGTTACTTTCAATCTATTTATTTATAACAAACAAAACCTTTTAAAAACCGATATGGGAAAGCCTACACTGTTACTCTGCTACAGATATCGTGTGACCTAACAGATGAAAACTACTCCAAAAACTATTAAAAACTCATTTTTCGATAAATTTAGCGAACTTTCCATCCACAAAACTGTGTGACACCAACAGATTCAAACGATATCAAGATCAATTATAGTCGATGTTTCATTTCCATCCATGCAAATAGTTTTATTAAGAATGTACAAGTGAGAGATAATAATACAATGCTTTTCTGTATTTTTTATTTGGGTTATTGGAACAATATACAATTCTTTTCCGTATTTTTTATTTGGGTTATAGGAACAATATATTCATTTGCAGTAGTCTATAACGCGACTTTTTGAAAGTTTTTTCGGCGGATTTTCTCGGTCAAAATCCGGCAGCAATTCATTGGAATCCCAAGTTTGATAGCTAGTTTTTGCACAATCAATGGCTTCCAGAGGTTTTCCAGGGCGCTGAATCCAAATATGCAGTTAAAAAACCATTTTAACTGCTAAAAATCAAGATTTAACCTCATTTCTTCTGCCGGATTCCGTCACCGGAATGTCCAAAAAGTCGCATTATAGACAACTCCTATTCATTTATGAGTTTCATGTATTGGTATAAGAAAAGTCCAAAAATATATTTAATAACATAATGAATGAGTAGGAAAATGTAAGATAGGGAAAAGTAATTTTTATTTTTATTTTGTTTGGATAAGGTAAAAAAAAAATTAATTTTAGATGGGAAAGATTTACATTGAACAATATAAACAATAAATAAGGAAATTACAAAACTTGGTATGGTTTAATATATTAAACCAAAATTTGAAAGAAGAAAAAGATACCCACAAAATTAAGTAAAGGAAATGGCAAAATAAGTTGAAGTTGTAACTTGTTTGAATATAAACAAAAGAAATGGAAAAATAAGTTGAAGTTGTAACTTGTTTGAATATAAGCGAAATGTTTTGGATGGTTTATTAAAGGTTAATAGAGAATATTTTGAATGAGTTTAATGAATAATTAATCTGAAGGTTTTAAAGTGGTGTAAGTCTCAAGGGATGTATGATGGGAGGATATGGAGTATAGTCATGAAATATGTTCATAGCAAATAAAGGGTTTCTAATGGTCATATTGCAATGTTCAAACAAAAGGACCAATGGTGAACCCCATGAGACATGTTTCTAATGGACATATTGCAATGTTCAACAAAGAGACCAATGGTGAACCCCATGAGACATGTTTCTAATGGACATACTACAATAATCAAACAAAAGGACCAATGGTGAACCCCATGAGACATGTAGCTAGAACAACGTAGTGGTGTTATATAAAAGGAATTTTGTAAGGACTATTTAAATACCAAGAAAATCAGTGTTAAGTTCAATCATACTAATAGTAAAAGGTGCATGAGTGGATCAACATGTCAACAATTTTCTATTAGTAGTAATGGCTTAATGGCCTTGTTTTGTGTCTCCCTTTTGGTAAATTATCTTAGTTTCGTGATCTAGTCATGAAGCTTATATCAAACAAATCAAATATGGTAGATTATATTATCTAGATTTATCAACTACCCTACATGTTAATATAAGAGAATGAAAAATTATTGTTTGAATGAAAACTTGTTGGTATGCATAAACTTCCCAACAAGGTTCTGCCTTTGGTTTTAATAAGGTTAGATATTGAGAGACCTTAATAATTGAAAATATAATAATTAGTCAAAAAATCTACCAAATTATAAGAAATTAAACTAATTTATTAATGTCAAATAAGATATAAAATTATAGAATCGGGATCGGAGACCGGGGGCGTTCATGGTAGCTTAGGGTTTAGGACTAATCTGCTACGATAGACCTACAAAGTTTGCAATAACTCTGCCAACTCTTCCAACTATACGACAAACCATAAGCGACAAGGGAGGCATGCAAAGCATGAGACTTCCTCAAGGGGAGGACGCAGAGCCTCCCCCAAATGAAAATGAACATACTCCAATGCATGAGGAAGCCTTCAACCAAACTATCCAGGAGGAAGCGGAAGAAGGACAGAGCTCACAAGCAGACAAAGAATCAGTTAGCGAGAATTCCAAAGTGACTTCGACCACATGCAAGCCAGTTGTAGCCACGAGGCCAAAGATTGAGCTACCAAGCTGTAGGATTAACACTCAAATCCAATATATGAAGGATCATGCTTTGATCGGGAAGTTTATTGGCTTTTGGCCCACAGAAAAAGCGTTGTAGGGGTGGATAGCAGCCAAATGGAAGCTGAAAGGACATATGACCCTGCAATTGGGCCCTAAGGGCTTCTTCACAATGGTTTTCAACTGTCTAAAGGATAGGAGCAAAATCCTTCATGGAGGGTCGTATTTCTTCAATGCTGCTGGACTGTATCTCAGAGATTGGGTTGAAAGATTTAACCTGGATAAAGAAGATCTTAGTTGGGCACCAGTTTGGATCTGCCTCTACTCCCTCCCTCTGGAGTACTGGGATGAGGCTTCACTACAAGATTTTGGCAATGGCCTTGGTGAGTTCATCAAAATTGCAGAGGAGACTAAGCTCAAAAGATACACCTCATATGCATATGCATCTACATGCATCTCAATAACACTCTTTCGGATGCGGTAAGCCTTTTTCATGACGATTATGAATGGATCCAATCAATAGAATATGAACATGTTCCGTTTTGCTGTAGGAAATGTCAAGCACTTAGCCATTTATTTTGAGATTTCCCATCCAATATGAAAACCTCTGCCCCACCTCCCTCTGAAAAATATTACATAGATGGCTTCACCAAAGTCTCCCATCGCAAAAATCACCCCAAACAAATCTTGTTCTAACCCCAAGATCTTTGTTGATAACCCCTCCAAACCGCCCATAAGGAACAACTTTGAATCCTTGGGCGAACCAGAGCTGAACAACCTTGAAACCCTTGCTCCCTCTGAGGAACAACCTAAGTTAAAAGTCCATTCAGCCTCCACCAGCACAAAGATACCCCAGAAGTCTAAACAATCCATCGACCTCGTCTCCCCCTCTTCTAGTGTTATTCCCACTTGGAACACTCAAAGCATGGATCTGGACAGTGCACAGACTGCTTTCACAAATGCAAAGGAAAATACAGAGGAAAGAAATGAAATCCAGAACATGGAAGAGGAACTAGAAAGCATAGATATAGGAGATCTAGATATACTAGGCTTAGAACAAGCCCGCAAAACAAAAAATTATGACAAGATTCCAAAACGATAGCTCGAAAACCTGGAAGTAATTCTATCTAGAGCACAGAAATAGAGAACCCTTCGCATACAACCTGGAAGTCAGTGGGACGGAAAGAACCTCAATAAAGATAATAAAAATAGAGGAAGGAAAACAGATCTCCAACGAACCATCTGCATTGGGGAAACGCTGGTGGAATCAGGAAGATATTCCAAGCTCATGAAGTACTACAACACCCTTCCCAATACCTCATCATGAAGCTCATTTCATGGAATATTAGAGGGCTCAACAAACCTGGGAAGTACAGATTGTTAAAAAGCATGATTCAGCAGGAGAAACCCAACATCTTCTTCATACAGGAAACTAAGTGCAACTCTACAACACTAGAAAGAACCATAGCAAACGCATGGCCCGGTAGTAATGCAATTGACGTCGATGCTTCAAGGGCATCAGGAGGCCTTGCAATCATCTTCGATGCTCATGCAATCACACTCTCCAATATGCATGCAAACATGCATTTTATTCAGGCTACCTTCCATATAACATGAACAAATATACATGGGCATTTAACAAATATTTACTTTCCATAGGAAGCCATGTACACGATAGACATACTGAATAATCTATCCTTAATCAATGCTGATAGAACCCACCTGCTCTGGATCATAGGAGGGGACTTCAAGATGATAACCAAATTGGAAGAAAAAGGGGGAGGCAGAAGTAGAATAGATAAGGAAAGTTGTCATTTAAAAAACTTCATCTAGAACAACGGAGTTTTCAACTGGAACAATAAAACAATAGGGTCTCATCAAATTGCCTCATGACTGGACAGATTCTTGCTTTCTGATAATGCAATCCATTTAGGCGAAGACCTCTCAGCTTCAATCCTGCCCCTCACAGGTTCCGATCATCGGCCAATCACTCTTCAATGGACAAGACCAGGAAACATTGCTTGTCGGCCCTTTCGCTTTGAAGATTTCTGGCTAACACATCCAAACTTCAATAATTTCATAAATATGGTATAGAAAAGCTACATACCATTGGAGGGCTAAAAAATGTTCCAATTCTAGGAAAAACTCAAAAATCTCAAATTCCACATCAAACAATGGAACCAGTCTACTTTTGGCAATATTTTTCAGGCACAAACTACTCTAAATAAAGAAATGAAAGAGCTACGACATAATATCATCATAGAAGGTAGATCAGAGGAGCTCTCGGAGTAGGAAACACACCTGCAATCTCAAATATTGGAAAGAGACAAGTAAGAAGAAGTTCTTTGGAAGCAAAAATCACATGTCAGGTGGCTGAAGGAAGGTGAAAGAAATACCAATTTTTTCCAACATACTACTGTTCAAAGGAGAATGAACAATACCATCACCCATATTCAGAACAGACAAGGAGAAAGAGTAGAAGACTGCGTAGACATAGAGCAAGAACTTCTTACCTACTTCAAGCAGGTTCATCAAGAGACTGAAATAGATAGAGGGGAGGCCATAGACAAAATAACCAAGTCTATTCCAAAGATCATCACAGAAGAACATAATCAGTTGCTTCTCAAACTGATTGCCTTACATGAGGTGGAAAATGTGATACATCACTTAAAAGAAGGAAAGGTGCCTGACCCAGATGGGTTTACTTCTAACTTTTTTCACAATTTCTGGGATTTGATCAAATTGGAAGTCTGGCAGGTGGTTGAAGAATCTAGAGCTAATAGGTGGATGCTACCCTCCATGAATGCAACTTTCATCACCCTCATTCCTAAAGAAGCTCAATCTAGAACCCTTGATAAATTCAGGCCTATCGCGTTGTGCAATGTCATCTACAAAATAGTCTCCAAAGTCATTGCTTTGAGGCTTAGGCCGCTCCTTCCGTTACTTATCTCGCTAGAGAAGTCAAGGTATGTGGAAGGGTGACAAATCACAGACGACATTATTCTTATGCATGAGATCATCCATTCCTTGAAGCAGCATAAAAAAGCAGGTGTGCTCCTTAAAATAGATCTCTCTAAAGCCTTTGATAGCTTAAGCTGGAATTATATACAAAAGATGTTAACTGCCTTTGGTTTTTCCCCACCATGGGTTAGATGGGTCATGAGCTTCATTTCATCCACCTTCTTCTCCATTTTAATTAATGGCATACCTTCCTCCCCTTTTCATCCTTCCAGAGGAATTCGACAGGGAGACCCCTTATCACCTTTTTTGTTTGTCATCATGGCAGAAGGTCTTGGTAGATGCATCAAAAATGCACTTCACTTCCAGCAGCTACGAGGCCTCTCCTTTCCCAATTCCCCTTCCTTCAATCACGAGCAATTTGTGGATGATAACATGCTTTATGGCGATCCATCAATCCAAGAAGCTCGCAAGTTAAAATCTCTGTTAAATTATTTTTTAGCTGCTTCTGAAGCTTCTATAAACCAAGATAAATCCCAAATTTTCTTCTTTCATACCCCCGCAGTAACCCAAGCCTCCATTGCTATAATCCTAGGTTTTTTGATAGCTACTCTTCCATCCAACTACCTAGGAGCTCCCATGATTAATACTGCCTTGAAACACTCATCTTGGCATCTAATCCTTGAAAAATTAGAAGCACATCTCTCTTCTTGGACTCACAGGTCCCTCAATATGGCTAGTCACTTAGTTTTAATCAAAGCGGTTTTACAATCCATGCTGTTGTATCTCTTCTTTATCTTGGCGATGCCAAAATGGGTCCTCAAAGAAATAAAAAAGCTTCAAAGATCCTTTCTTTGGGGCAACTGAGGACATAATCGCAAATGGGCTCTAGTTAAATGGGATACAGGTTGTCTTCCCAAAAACTTCGAAGGGACAAGGCTTCGCGATCCTTATCATAGCAACGTAGTTATGGGAGCATGCATCTAGTGGAATTGGCTCACATCACTGTATACTCCGTGGGCCACTCTATGGACAGCAAAATATGCCAACAACAGACCTATTGAGGATCTCATCTGACTCACTGATATAGGTCCAGGTTCCCTAGTTTGGAATGCAACAAAGCAACACAAAAATTTAATCCAGTAGCACAGCTTCTGGGAAGTTAGGGACGACACTATTGCATGGTTTTGGGAAGATTCCTAGCAGCAAAAACATAGACTAAAAGATTTCATTAATCCCCACAAAATTCCCAATTGGGAAACTCAAAGGCTTGATAATATCAATCAGTATTGGAAACCTACCATAACTCAAGGATTCAGGGAATGTTTAAACTCTGATCACATTATCCGTAATGGCTTGGAGTCCAATCAGCAAATCTTGGGAATGGAACTCTCCAATCGGAACATAAGACACTTAGATAAGAAGGATGTGCTCAAATGGGGCTATGAAGCAAGAGGAATTCCACTACGCATGAAGCTTACAACATATTCATAAAAGATTCTACATTCAAATATCCACTTTGGACCACTACCTAGGCTCCTAACAGCTGGCCGAAGGTGTCCACCTTCCTTTGGCTGCTTTGTCAAAACAAAATCCTCACTTGGGATAATTTGAGGAAGAGAATCTTTCATGGAACTTCCATCTGTCCAAATTGTAAACATGAAGAAGAAACCACCTTGCACCTCATGAATACTTTCTCCCTGGCTCACAAGCTCTGGGAAAAAGTCAGTTTTCGATGGCAAAGGGACGACAAAATTAAGGAAGACATTCCCACCACTATTCGCAATTGGGTAAGAAATCCTTATAAGAGTAAGGTACTAAACTCCTTATGGAAGCTCATCCCAGGCCTTCTCATGTGGACTATATGGAAGGAGAGGAATAAACATATCTTCAAGGATCAGCCTTTGCCTCTAGAAACCATATGGAACAGTGTATGCCAAAACCTCAAGGAAACTCTTGTACTTCAAACTTGGCATGACGACGACCTTCCCTCCCTGCCACAAGAAAATAATATTTGGGACAACTACAATCTACAATGGAATCAAGAATTGAAAATCCATGATAAGTCTATAGCAAAAAGTATAATATCATATAAATGGCTCCCTCCACCCCAGCATGTGATTCAACTGAACTTCGATGGAGCCTTGAAATCCAATCCAGGCAAAGCAGGGTTTGGGGGAATTTTCAGAGATCATAAAGGCGCTCCCCTTCTAACATTCATAGGCTCAAATGGATGGGATACAAATAACTCAGCAGAACTTGAAGGGTTATGGCAAGGGCTCCTTCTAGCTCATTCACATGGTTTTTCCCCACTCATAATTGAAGGCAACTCTCAAATCCTAATAAATATGGTGAATAAATTTCTGTAAGGGTCTCCCTCAAACAAAGTAGGCAATAGTTGGTGACTAGTAGAAAGACTAGAACTTATTGAGGTTTGGCTCAGGACCCACAGAGCAGTAAATTTCAAACATATTCACCAGGAAGGCAATAAGGTGGCTGACCTTCTTGCCAACATAGGCGTGGAGAGCAGCACTGCTCTGAATGCAAATGCGCTATCTACTAGAGCCATGGAGGCCCAGATGAAGGAATTCAAGGAGTTAGTAGAGAAAGAGAAGGCAGAGGAAGCAGGAGAGCATCCAGATGCGGGTGACACACATCGATTTAATGGAAACATTGAATATCGGTGGCAAGAGGATGGGCCGCTTTGCTAATGCCGCCACTCCCCATACCACCCTCAGACGCCCTCTTGATACACCATAGGAAACATTTAATGTAGGCTTGAATCGAAGAAAAGCCATTAACTATTCAAATATGGTTTTACCTCAGCTCATTGTCTCCCCTTCTCCCCTAATCCACTGCAACTGCCTGCCTCAAGTCTATGAACCCAGCTCTGGCACAGTAACAGGGCGTCAGTGCTGGTTAGTTTGGTGCGTTGATTTTGAAAATGGGTTTCACCATTCCCATTCCAGCTTCTGCTATCTAACCATTGCTCAGACTGACCCTGCTCCCCCTCATAATCCCTTTGTTAGCGCTACCTCTTCCATCGCTCCTTCTGTTATAGCTCCCTTTGAGTACTCAGCTAGAAATCCCATCATGGTGCGACTTCAAATGCAAAGTGGAAGAGGTGGAACTCGGGGAGGCAGTTCTCGCCTTCAGACTGATCCATACCCTGAGCCTGCTGCCTCCTCTCCTTCCCCTGAACTGATTCATCCCCAGATATATGGTGCAGGCAGATATCCTAGTACACGAAGTGGATAGGGTCATGATCGGTCTTCAGGTGCAATTATTAGTGATTTTGTAGTTCACTCTGTTAGTTTTCATTTGCCCCTTCATCCTGCTCCCCACTCAGCCCAATTTAGATTCTGTATCACCTTGAACAGGTCAGTAATCACTGCTACAATCTCCATCATCTTCATAGAAGATAATGAACACACTGCCTCTCAGGGGGACAATTCCGACTTGCGGCAAGAGGACGCCCTTAGATGCAGCAATTGCAGAGATATAGGGAAGAACGTGTTGGACGAAGGTATTTTTGCTCTACATGGTAAGAACCTTGGTGGCAATCACCGCACGCACCTCAGGTGGAAATGGTCACGACAGGTTAGCTTCACAAGCAGCAACTAGCACGCATGGTAACGCACAATCGATGGATGAGCCACATGGCGGTGTTGGTGAGCCACACGACAGTGTGTTGAGGGATGAGGTGGATGATTGGGCATGCCCAATTATTGAGGAACCCATCCCTGATGATTTCAAATAGTTTGACGTGGCTATCAGGTGTCTTGACGTGGCTGCCAGATGTCTTCTATCTAGTCCTTTTGTTTTTATTAGTTTCTGTTGGAATCTGGTATTTTGTCTGGTTCTTATGTCATGGTAAAACCTCACTGTTTCTTTTGTGGTTTCTGGTCTTAAGAACTGATACCATTTCTGGTTTCTTGTTTTCTGTGGACTGGTTTCCCCAATGTTGGGGCAGTCCAGATATATGCTGGAACACTATGTTAAACTTTGTGAGGCTTAGTCCTCTCTATACATTTTTATGCATATCAATAGATTATCATAACTTAGAAAAAAAAAAGATATAAAATTATAATATAAATTAGTCTTAGTTACTATAAACATTTTCATATACAATTATAAATCATTTTTATAATAAATTCTTTGTCACACACAATAGAAACATTTATCATTTATCAACTTATTTGAGAATTAATATATTTTTTTTAATTTTATATAAAAATAAATAAATTATAAACTCCATAATCTATAAACTCTCTTATATCATATATCCTATCTAAGATTGATAAGTCATAATCATTGATACCCTATTAACAATGGTAAAAAATAGCCATAAAATTCTCTCTATCATTATAATTTATTATTTAAATTAAGCCTAATAAAATCCATAAATAATTAAAAAAACAATTATACTTTTACTTTTTCTTTCATTATATTTATGTTTTAATAAAAATATAATTATGTATTTGATAAAAAATCATACTAAAGGGGAAATTTTAAATTTTATTATTTTTTAAATACCCACAAACTACATTAATAACTTTTACAAATTAAATCTCTCATCATAATAGCTTTTACAAATTAAATATATCATCATAATTAATGCAAACAGTTTCCATTAATAAAATATGAAACTTGAGTATTTACCAATATCATTTACATATTTTCAAATATTTAAATTGAGATATATAATTTTATTTTAATTTTACCATTCAAAATAATAATAATAAGAGATAATAAAAAATATAAAAAATGATAAATATTATTTAATGAAATTTAAGAAATAAAATTTATATTATCAAAATAATTTTAATTTCAATATATTATTTATTTATAATTTAATAATTATATTAATATTTTATTATATTTATATATATTTAGATGAATGTGTGTTTTTGTTAAATAATATATAATATATATAATATATATATATATATATATATATTAGATATATATGAATTTATTTAGTTTGATTAAGATTTTATTCTTATGCTCAAAAAGCTTGGAGAGAAGCCTATCAAGCTCACTATATAATTTTGACAACGTAAAAAGCTAGGAAGATCAGTGTTGCAACAAAGATTTTGAAACTGAGATCTAATGTTTTTTAATATTATAATTCTTTTAATTATATTTCAATCAACTGAGGAAAATAATTTACCATACACTTAGTAATCAATGACACTCCACTTGATAAATCTTATAATCAACTACATCTAATAGATCTCATAATCAACTGATCAACTACATCTAATAGATCTCATAATCAACTGTTTTGCACCTGTAGTAAACGACATGTATAGTAATATTTCTATATCCATAATTAAGAACTGAAAATATTTTATTCCATTATATTCTACGTAATGTATAGTAATATTTCTATATCCATAATTAAGAATTGAAAGTATTTTATTCGATTATAAGCTACATAGCCTGTTAGATCTGTCTGGTTGAAGTTTAGTTGGAAGGTAACATCTAGATATAAACTTCTCAAAATCAGCTCAACATCCTACTTGTCTGGATATGATATCATGCTATCATAGGAACATAATCTCTTCGCGATAAAACGCTCTGAAATATATATTAAAATTGACTAGAACATAGTAATATTCTGCGTACTAAGACTCACAATGAAGTAGCCCCACTCGTCATTATTTATTATTTTACGACTATGTGCCTTAAAACCCCAGACTCAGTTCTGCAAGCTTCTAATCTCGACTGGTGACTAACGATTTTCTTTGCTGAGCCAAAGCAGAGTGTCCCCCACAATGAGGTGACAATTAGTAGATTCCTCGCTCTGTCCCTCTCCATGGGGATGACATACAGCAGTAAGGTTATAGACATTTCCATTATTCTCTAACACCTCCATTTCTATGGTAAAAGTCATGGTGCGAGAGAAAGAATGACAGTAAAACACCCCATAGGGATACACCATGCGATGGCAGGCCAAAGGTGGCTGGTGTGAAGGGTCAGACTGTCTTTCAATTACATTTCTTAGCATTGCTTTCTTTCCAATGTCAGCAGTGGGCTCAGGGTGAGAAATGAGATCCACACCATGAGAAGTACCAAAGTTAGAGAGCACAAACTCTATCATGTCCTCAATGGAAGTTGTGGCCTTCCCAATCTCTTCCTTTGGGAGCTTGGCCTCTGATGCACTCAAAGTCATGTTCATGGACAAAGCCATATTTGATTTTTCAGGGATGCCGAATGAAGAGAGGACATCTGGAAGCGCTTTGTTCGAAAATGGGAACAACTTTGAAAGATTATGGGGTAAAAATGACTTCCACGGACTATAAAGCTCTGGCAATGTTATGTATCCCCTTTCTCTCAGTTTCTTCAGTGAGAAAAACATACCACTCGTCTCATTCAACAATCTCATTGGTACGGATCTGGACCAACTGAGGATAGGAGCAACCAAATCTACAGGTTGGCGACACAGTAAATTCGCCGATTTACAGAATTGGGTGGCATGGAATTGCAGATTTCCATCATTGATGATTTTAGAGAACGTGTTCGCCTCCTCGTCTGTAAGGGGCGACAAGCTTGCTGCAAGAGTCTCGGGTACTTGAATGCTCGGAAATTTTTCTCTCCAGAAGTTCAATTGCCTGTCTGCAACTTTATTTGTGCCAGCCACTGTAGTGAGGGCTATCATCGCGATGACAGCAAAAAGACACTGCGAACCACAAAGAAACGCTATAAATATTACTTTCACAAAGAAAAGCTATAAATATTGCTAGTTCGTCTAAAGCAAATTGCATATAAATATAAATAATATAAATAAATATATGGTATCGGTTGCGTAAGGTGTAAAAGAATTGGTCTGGGCTTGTGTGGGATTATTTCCCTCCGGGTTATAAGTTTAAACTTTATTGGAATTTAGAAATAGAATCACTTTTGCAGAAATTAAACTCTTAGAAATTAAAAGGCTCCACTTAGCTTAGCCAGTAGTAACAAGTACTATATATTATTAATTGTAATTGATATACATGGGTAATCATTACTTCATTTTTATTACAATTATTCATTTCTTAAAAAAAACACACTTACAATGCCGTCGAGCCTTGGAGTGGATACCATTGTTCGATTCTTTTAAAATAGAGTAGGCCAGAAGAGCCGAGAGAATGGCAAAGTGACTTGAAAAATCTGAAAACCAACTATGAGGAACTGTGACCTCTACCCTCCACTTCAAGTCATTAATATTGAAACATTTCTGTTACTTTCAGTAACAAATAGAAAAAGGCATTAAAAAGCTGATTGTAATTACCAGCTTCTCTTTATTTTCAGTGTGGGACAGATTCTTTGGACACCGGACAAGAATCATCAGTTCTGTGTGACACAAACAAATAGAAAAAGGCATAAAAAGCTGATTGTAATTACCAGCTTCTCTTTATTTTCAGTGTGCGACAGATTCTTTGGACACCGCACAAGAACCATCAGTACTGTGTGACACAACAGGTTAAAATGACTTCAGAAACCATGGAAAACGCATCTTCGATGAACTGAGCAATCTTTCCACCTGCAGAATTGTGTGACACATATGTACTACAATGTATATTCATGTATTCAAAGGTACATATTAAAATAGGTAAGGGATCTTTTGGATATATTTAACTATGAATTCTACTTTTTTTCATTTTCATATTTCTATTATGTGAAATAAAGATAGAATTTAGTATGTCTTTTGTTAGAGTAGTTACTTGCCCTTATATTTTATTTTGGAATATATCTACCATAAATACTTAATGTATTTTTTTAAAATAATTAATAGCTAGTTTTTAATTTGTTTTAATTATAAATATAATTTTTGTATTATTTAAATGGATAAATAAACGACATTGTATATTATTATGTTCATTTTGTCCATGGGGCTTTGGATTGAGGGTGAATAGGTGTAATGGGTGTATTGTTAAGGCACTCCTTGTGATAGGCCGCTGGTTCAAATCCCATGAGTACTTAACAAAAAAAAAAAAAAAGTATATTATGTCCATCTTTAATATATATAAGTTAAACAAAAGAAAAAAAATTACACAATTTTATTAAAAAATATGTACTCCACATACAATGCTCACAACTTAACGGTTTTAGGAAAATTATTTTGTTAAGAGTATAAAAAAGAAAATCAAACTTTTTTTAATGAGAAACTATGCTTTTGACTTATGAATTCTATTTTATTACTCATCCATTTTTATCTTATTATTTATATAATATTTTAATATAAATTTTAAATAGATGCTATTTCCAATGTATGTAAATAAATTATATCACTTTAACCATATAAATTAAATTATAAAATTTTACATTCATGAAAATAATCTATAAAAATTGGTAAAATATTTTGGTATGAATCACCCTTCCATGATTATATAGATTAGATCCTTACTATTATAGTAATGCATAACCTAAAGTAATTCAAAGTAAAAACAGTAAAATGAAAAAATGTTTTTATTAAAATCATTATTCAAATACTGCAATTCCAATAATTAAAACTATGTGAAAGAATTAAAACTGGATTTGAATCATGATAAACATTAAGCTTTCCATTTTTTAATGGAGTATATATATATATATATATATATATATATATTGTTTTCAAGATTTTATTGTATTTATATTAAGCATAGTGAAATAATTATATTTATGATTTCAAAATTTTAATAAACTTTATATGATCTGTTTAAAATTTTCAAAACTAATTCAAAGTCAAATATTTTTACCAAAATAAAAAAATAATATAGCCTCCATGAGGGAAGGTATAAAAATTAGAATCTTTATGGAGTGAATATTGTTGTATAGCTTAGTTATATTAAGTGTGTGATTTAAGCAGAAAAACCTTGGTGGAGGGGGAATCAAATTGCTAATAATCAATTGGTACATGATAATAAGTTTTATAATAAGTTTTATGAAAAAAATGTTAGCAACAATTAAATAATTAAATTATAAAAAATGTCAACAACAATTAAATAATTAAATTGTAAAAAAATATTATGAATAATAAAATATATTAATAAAAAAAGGTGAAAATATGTTATTATTAGAAAAAAACCTTATTATTATAAAAAATACATAATTAATAGAATGCAAGTGAAAAATGATTATAAGTCAATAAATATTTATTGTTAAAAATAAGTATGATAATGAATGAGAAGAAAATATTAATTATGGGAAAAAATCTTATATCATAGTTTTCAGTATTTTATTAAGAAGACATAGAGAAAGCTTTAGGTATTTCCAAATATTGTACCAGAAAATAAAAGATATTCTAATTTCTAAAAATACTTTCATCAATTTTTTTGTTTTTCAAAATTTTAAAACAATTTTTATTTTTAAAACATTGATTTTAACCATCTTAAAAGTAAAATCTATCCAAAAAAATAAAAATAAAAAATCAAATGTAAAATATTTAAAAAATAATTTCAATATCTAAAAAATTAAATTTAATATTTAATTTTAGAAAAAATAATTTAATAAATTGCTACATATATAATAAATAAGAAATGATTTAAATGCATGTATTAACATCAAATCAATATAAAATTAAAATGGGTAAATATCTTCCTATATAGAGTACAATAATGATATGAAATTTTAATGATTTATATATTGTTTACCTTATATCTTATTTATAAACTTAATATAACTACCATTTATTTTAAACCATTTAGCCTCAAACAAAATGTAGCCTCAAACAAAATGTTATAGTGAAAGGGATTTCAAAATAAATAATTAAAAAATTAATATTCATTTTTTAAAAAAAGTGAGCGAATAGATTAGATATTATCATTGCAAGATGCAAATTTAAAAATAACTTATTTAATTTATCAAAAATATAAATAATTTTTGTATCTAAAAGTTTAATATGTATTTAAAAATTATAGGATTTGAATATAATATAAATGATAATCGAGCTTGAGGTTCATTTTACAGTTCAATATAATGTGTCAATTTGTTCGTCCATTATTAAAGTTGAATTTTTTCTATGTCTACCCAAAAAAAATTAACTATACACAAATTTTAAATAATATAGATTCATAAAAATAATTACATGAATCACTCTTAGCTCATACTAAAAATATATTTAAAATAGATCTATACGGGTTATCGTAACAAAATAAAAACTTCTTTTCAATAACATAAATGAAAATCGTAATGACTAAAAGGAAACTTATAAAGAAGAAGAGTATCATTGTCACAATCTGTCACATCTCCATTATATGCATAAATAAAACAAAATTAAAATATTAAACATCCGATATTATTACATTTCACACACTTCGGAATATTACACAGGATATACATTTATATGATACACTATGGTATATTAATGTAGGGACTATATACACTAATGTAATCCTAGCTTGCAGTACGAGGGATTGTTCTTGTTTTAAAATCTTATGTAGTCATATTATGTTTATAACAATCATCCCTACTAGCTTCACAAGCTTAGTCTTCGAGATTCCCTCCATATGTTGTATAGGTGTCCTCCTTCCTCGACTATGGCACTCCATCGATGGTCATCTTTCACCTACCAACAATACACAACACTTGATGGAACTCATAACCTTGCCTAGTCTATGGTAGGGTCTCTATTCTCTGCCATTCGAATTTCTCTTTGGTTGTTTTGGTTCTTTGGTAATGGCATTGTTTCAATGCTATGCTCTCATGCGTTCAGGTAACGAGCTCTTCGCGGCTAGAGGGGGTCTTCATAGCTCAAGAAGCTTGTATCCCTTGCACGACCTGGCAGGTAAAAGTCCCGCCTACCCTTATGTTTACTGTTGTGCTTTCTATCACTGTTTTTTGCTTGCAATTTCTACATTATTACTTCAGATGTGTTCCAGTTTTCTGTTGAAGGTTCCCTTTGAAGGTTGTGGTTTCCCATCAGCTACTAACGACATTCTACCTGGAGCTCTGCCAAGGTAGGCGTTCTAGTCCCTACAACCTTCTCGGTATATTATTCATTAAAGATCTTGGCGATTCCATAATAATGGCGTAGAGAAGGGAGTTTGTTCAAGGGCTGATTTCCTCCCCTAGTTTAATCTAGATTTCCTGGCACTAACTCTGTTGAGGCTCTACCCTTGAGGGTTCATAGTTAAAAGCTATTGTTGTTGGGTTGTGTTATATTCTTTCCACGACTAACCTACGTAGTGAACTGGGGGGTTAGAGGGGGGGC
>APFE030932725.1:9730-21113 GCA_000404065.3 Pinus taeda | reverse complement strand
CATGGTATTGGATGCTTCGGCATGTATAAATATGTATTGTAACATTGAAAGGAATTTAATGAAAAATCAAGCTGGTAGTCTTGGTTTTGAGATCCAGTGGGAAATCTCTGTGTATATGTGTTTTATGTGTTATGCTCTCGGATTTTTATTTTTTCTGTGATTTAGAATTCGTATGCAGGTAATTTCTGTATAGGGTTAAAACCTACAATCGCTCTATAATTTTTGTGTATGTATAAGTTAGGCCCACCCTCATGGCATTTTCAACATTTGTGCATGGATATTTAAACTGTCTAGGGTTTTTATAATCTCTCAGTCTTATGTAAAAGATCAAGGGTTTTTATAATTTTCTCTGTTGATATAATTGAATGCGTTTTTATTTTGGTATAAACCCTCATGGATTTGATTTGGGCATTAAAATCCCTCTCTGTTCTGAGATTTAGGGCTATATATGATCTAATAAACCATGCAATGGAATATAAGTAATATGACTGTTGTTTTCTTTTACTCGACTTAGTTCAACGTGGTTTCTTACTTAGTTTTTTCTTTGATTTGGCCTGTGGAGGCTTGGCGATTTCATGGCATCTCCAACATTAGCTAGAGGTAATTATATGGGGTTCCATTGACCCGAGGAATAGAATGTTAAAGCTTTGGAAGGGGTCTATAATTGTTCTGACAATCTTAAAGGAGTTATGGTAATTTTATCAGTAGTTTGCCTTTCGATTACTCATGCCCAGTTGTTCAGGAAAATGTTTGTCCCTAATTTCGTTGTTCAACCTTGTTGTCTGCTTTGAGATTATACCTGTAGGCTTGTAATAGTGATAGTTTTGAGGCACTTTTATGAGGGTTTCAATCCCTCATGCCGTGGATAAGATAATGAAACCTTTATCTTAACTATTATTGTTGTGATAGTCTTTGAGTTCCATAGTTTTGTTTTATTTTCCTTTTGCATACTTCTCGCATTTACTTCGTAGTGATGGTCTCTAGGTATCAATCCTTGATATCGAATATGTAAACCTGAGTTATTCTACCTTTTACAGAACTATATTAATACTACATTTTTCCCTTTTTTTTTGTATTACTCCGTTCTTCGACAAATGCTGATGTTTCAGATAATTCTTGATTTTGGAAGACTGAATCATAAAGAAATTATTTTATCTATATAAGATCTTTTCAGTTCCTTTGCTTATAGTTTCAATTTTTTTACAGTAAATATTTATATTGTTTTCAGTTCCTTTGATTATAGTCTTTGTTCTGCTTACAGTAATTGTCTATATTGTGCTTTATTGTTTCCATTGAGCTAGAATATGCTGATTTTGATATTACAGTCTATAGGGTTTGTTTAGAGTTTTCATTTATAATCATTTATTGCTTTCCTGAATAATAACCAAGAATCATATATAAATACTAGAATCACTAAACCACTAATTTCTATTTCTGTTATCGTTCTATAGTTGAACCAACAGTAAGCCAAGTATTTGTACTACATACATGTATCCTGTCCTTAAGACTGCTACTTTGATACAGTCACATATATGCTTTCCTATTTTAACCTCCCAATCATGAGGCTTGCCTTCAGGTCCAAGCCTCCCCCCAAGCTTCTGCTCTTAGCACTGATGCTTTCTTGCAACCTAATCTGTTACAACATCCACAACTATCTGGTCTTCACCAGACGTACCTCTTTTCCCGTCTCTTCTTTCAGCAAGGTCCACTTCCCTCCTTCCCTCTGAGTTCTCTCAAGTACTTCTACTACCCTTTTGATCACCTTTTGGGAATTCATAGACAAAGAATTGATATGAAAGAGTTACAAGATTTGTTAACATTTAATCATTTGTTTTCCATTCATAATTAGCAAAATTCAAATACTTAATTCAAATGTTTATAATAATAATAAAATCCAGTCTTTGTTTTTATGATGGTAAAAAGAAATAATTACAGTGTTCCTGGGGACATCACTTCCCCCCCTAAAAATAAAACATTGTCCCGATGTTTTTCTGCTATAAATAGACTCGGAAAGGCCTTCCTCATAAACTGTTCATCTTCGTAGGTGTCCTCTTCTAGCCCAAAGTGTTTCCATTGCAATTTAACCTGGGTGATATCTTGTTTCCACAACATTACTTCTCTCTAATCGAGTATAACCAATGGTTCGACCAGGAACTTGCTTTCCAATTCGACCTACAGACAGCAAAAAAAAATGTTTTCAGTTCCTTTTTAACTTTTAATACTTTAATTTGGCAATTTTTTTTTTTAATTACCAGTATATTATACCAATTAATTATATGTTTAGGATCATAAAAATATTTTTTTAATACCGAAACATGAAAAACGTTATGCACATGGATGTGTCTAGGCAAGGCGAGTTGATAAGCCACTGGTACAGCTCTTCCTTAAACTTGAAAAGGGCCACAAAATCTAGGTACCAACATGGCACAATCATTCCATTGCAAAGTAATTTTCTTTGGTCGTACTTGTACATAAATGTGATCCCCTATTTGAAATTCTCGGAAATTTCTTTTTTCAATCAGCAAAGCTCTTTTGTCGATCTTGAGCTGCCTTCAAATTTGATCAAACCCTTTTGACCATCTCTGCCATTCCTGTAGCATTTCCAAACTTAACATTATCTTATCTTCTGGTCCTCCTCAACTTGAAGGGGTTCAACACTTGCATCCATACAATACTTCAAATGGGTTCATTTGTAATGACGTATGATATCCATTGTTATAATCAAATTTTACCAAGGGCAGGTAATCTTCCCATTTGTAGGGTTGTTGCATCACATAAGTTCGTAACATGTCCTCTACCACCTGATTCACCTGCTCGGTTTGCCCATTCGTTTGAGGGTGACATGTTGTACTAAAATTCAAATGCGTGCCTAATCCTTCGAATAAGGCCTTCTAGAAAGTGATGTAAACTTTACATCGCGATTAGAGATTATACAC
The DNA here is from genome assembly GCA_000404065.3 of Pinus taeda. NCBI lineage: Eukaryota > Viridiplantae > Streptophyta > Pinopsida > Pinales > Pinaceae > Pinus > Pinus taeda. Next base: position 18,177 of record APFE030932725.1, on the reverse strand, counting down.
TTTGGAAATCCATGCAATCGGAAAATATTTTGCATGAATATATTGGCTATTTTAATAGATTTGTAAGTTAATTGCACAGGTATGAAATGAGTAGATTTGCTCAACCTGTCCACTACTACCATTATCGAGTCATTTTCCTTTTTTGATTTGGGTAGTCCCATGATGAATTTGATGGAAATGGTTTCCCACTTTCATTTTGGAATGGGTAGGGGTTGTAATAATCCAATTAGGTGATGATTTTATGTTTTTACTTACTGACATTCCAGACAACGAGTTAGATATTCAACAACATCCTTTTTCATGTCATGCCAAAAATATTCTTTTCTAAGCATAGTAATCAGCTTTTGATACCCAAGGTGGCCTACATATGGGCTCTTATGACATTCATCTAAAATTAAGTCCTTAATATCTTTTTGGTTAGGTACGTATATACTTCCTTTATAAATCATCATACCTTCCAAGTTTACTTTGTATCCTAGTTGTTATTTCTGGTTGTTCATAACTTTAGATTGTTGCCATAAGGATTGATATTCTAGGTCCCGTCCGGCTGCTTCCTTGATTAACTCGTGGAAGGTAGCCCATACTTCACTATAGGAAATTTCATAAATACAATGTACTTTTCAACTTAAAGCATTCGCAAATCGATTTTCTTTCCCCTTCAAATGCTTGATTTCAAAATAAAAACCACTTAAAAAGTCGCTCCATCTGGCTTGCCTGGTATTCAAGGTAGGTTGCTTAAAATAGTTGGTTAGATTGTGGTGATCTATCATCTAGAGAAATTTATTGTCCATAAGATAACGACGCCACATTTTTAGTGCGTGATTGATAGAAATTATTTCTAAGTCATAAGCATAATACTTATGTTCGTACTCCTTGAGTTTCCTAGATTCATATGCAATCACCCCGCCTTATTGCATTAGAACGCCACTAACCCATTCCTTGCTAGCATCTGTGTAGACTATGTAATCATTTTCCAGGTCCGCAATACTCAAGATAAGTGCGGTGGTTAATAAATGTTTAAGCTGGTCGAAGCTTTTCTGGCATTCCATTGTCCACTTGAAATCCTTTCCTTTCTTCCGCAAGGAGGTTATGGGGTATGCTACTCAGGAAAAACCCTCTACGATCTTCTGTAATACCTAGCCAGACCCATAAATAATATTATATCTGCCACGTCATTGGGTATGGGCCATTCCATTATAGTCTTTATTTTTTTGTGTCCACAACAATTCCACCCTTAGCAATAATGTGGCCTAAATATTGGATTTTCTCTTAAAGAAATAACACTTGTTGTATTTAGCATACATATGATGTTCTCTAAGAGTTTGCAGAACTATTCTCAAATGATTTTTATGCTCCTCTATGTTGTGGGAATAAGTTAGTATATCATCAATAAAATTAATACAAATTTATCCAAATATGGATGGAATATACCATTCATGAGACACATGAAAGTGGTAGGGGCATTGGTCAGCCTAAAGGGTAACACAAGAAACTCGTAGTGTCCATAGTGAGTTCTAAAAGCTATCTTTGCTATGTCTTCTTCCTTGATTCTGATCTCATGGCATCTTGAGCACAAATTGATCTTTGAAAATATTGTCGCACCCTTTATCGGATCAAACAGTGCATCTGTCCGTGGTAGGGGATACTTATTCTTAATAGTCGGCTTATTTAGCTGGCAATAGTCAATACACATGCATAGAGTTCCATCCTTGTTTTTAACAAACAATATTGGGGCTCCCCAAGATGACACACTGGGTCAGATGTAATTTCTATCCAGTTCTTGTAACTGTAATTTTAATTTGGTAAGCTCTGGTATGTTCACGCGGTAGGGTGCTTGGGACACTGGAGCGGCTCCCGACATTAGCTCAATGGTGAATCTATGTCCCTTTTAGGGGGAAGTCCTAGAATCTCTTCGTGAAACACATCCAGAAAATTCTGTATTATTGGTATGTTTTCCAAAGAACTAGATTTCTCCTTGGATTTCACATAACCCACCTGAATTGCATTTATTTGACATCCTTTTCTAAACATTTTTCTAACTGTGAGGCAGTTATGGGTCTTAACTTTATTCGCCTTAGAATGCATTGCATCTCCTGCCTATTTCCTTCCTCATCTATATAGTGGATAGCCTTTGTCTTACAATTTATAAGGGAATAGTGTTTCTCTAGCCAGTCCATGCCTATAAGGACATCATGAGATCCTAGGGGCAAGATATTTAAGTCTGTTATCAGGGACTGACCTGCTATTATTAATGCGCAGCTGCTGACTTTGGCCAACACTCACCTTCTTGCCCCTGTGGCTAGCTATACTAACCCAAGATTTTTAAATTTGACTGCTTGTAAACAACACTTATCAACTATCTTAGTATTAACTTAACTTGATGTAGCTCCTGGGTCAATTAAAACAGAGATAGCTTTGTAAAAAAATTTACCTTTGAATTCCACCATCGTCGGTTGGTATTCTGCTTTATGGTCTTCAAGGGTAGCATTGATTTTTGAAATGCTCTTGGCCACTTCCCCTACAGTGGATGCCTACTGGATTTGAGACATCTATTCATTGCCTCTATGATTGGGACAATTTTTGACATAGTGTGGTCCTCCACATCCCCAACATTGGATTGGGTTTCTTGCTACTAATTCAACCTTGGTTCTCCCTGAATGCTTATTCATTTTAGATTCATTAGGGAGTTCAAATCTGGTTGGATTCTTATTTTGGTTTATGATTATCTTTCCTTTGTGGGGTCCCTTATTCATGATAGATTTGTTTTCCTTGCTACCAATAGGAAAATTAATTCATTTTTTGTGATTACATATTTTCCCTCTATCTCCCTTTTTCTATTTTGTTGGTAACAAATCCAAGATTTTCGTATAACCTCATCCATAATTTTCGGGTTATTGAATTCAAGACACTCCTTTACGAATGGGGGCAGACTACTGATAAATCGCTTCACCTTTTCCTTTTCTTCTTGTATATAGGGAACATACTGAAGTAGGGATGTAAATTTAGTAATGAACTCATCCATTGTCATATGTCCCAGTCTTAGATCATGAAACTCTTTTTCTTTTTCATCATAAAATCATTCAGTAAGATATCTTACCTTAAAATATCTTTGAAACTTTCCCCATGTTATCTTTTGTTTGTTTACTCCCCACACAGTCTTCACCTCTTCCCACCAGAGAATGGCTTTCCCTTGTAATTGAAAATAGCCAGGCGAGCCTTACGTTATGGTCATACTCATATAACTAGAAATACTTATTCATATTAATAAGCCAAGCTTTAGTTGCCTCTTCTTGCTCACCATCAAGGAGGGGCAATTTTATTTTCTGGAATTCTCCCCATCGCTGTATTCTTTTTTTTCCCGTGTTTTGTGTTTTGAAGAATTATCAGATTTATATTCTTGATTTTCTGCTCCTCCTTCTATCTCTAGATATTTCGTTCGATACTCTTGCTCTGTGGTTTTATGCCCATCCTCTGCGCTGGGTATTGGCTGATGTTGGTTTTATCTGTCTGACGGACTCTACATGATTTTCTCTTGTTCCTACATAAGTCCCTCATTGTCTACCATTAACCGGGCCATCTCACCTTTCAAATTTTGTACGGTTTTTAGAATGGTGACATTGGTGCTGCAGGGTTCCTCACCCAGCTGCACCCGTATTTCAAGTTTGGTTTCTGGAAAATATGCAGGTCCTAGTCCTGTCATGAGTATGTGTGGTGTGTTACTTTTTCTCCTCATAGCAGCTACTCCTACTTCTTTAATATATAAGTCACAACACTTTTCAACTATTAGTTTCGAGAGGCCTTAGTTTTGTAACCTGAGTTAGCTCTAATACCACTTGTCACATCTCCATTATATGCATAAATAAAAGAAAATTAAAATATTAAACATCTGATATAATTAAATTTCATACACTTCAGAATATCACACAGGATATAAATTTATATGATGCGTTGTGGTATATTAATGTAGGGATTATATACATTAATGTAATCCTAGCTCACAGTACGAGGGATTGTTCTTGTTTTAAAATCATATGCAGTCGTATTATGTTTATGACAATATGCCCTGCTGGCTTAGTGGGTTTAGTCTTCGGGATTTCCTCCATATGCTATACAGGAGTCTTCCTTCCTCAAATGTGGTGCTCCATCGACAGTCGTCTTTCACCTACCCACAATCAGTAGCACTTGATGGAACTCATAACCCTACCTAGTCTCTGGTAGGGTCCCTATTCTTTTTCGTTCGAATTTCTCCTTCGTTGTTTTGGTCCTCTGGTAATGGCATCGTTTTGATGCTATGCTCTTAGGCATCCAGGTAATGAGTTCATGGCAGCTAGAGGGGGTCTTCACAGCTCAAGGAGCTTGTTTCCCTTCCGAGGCCTGGTAGGTAAAAGTATCACATACCCTTACGTTTACGGTTATGATTTTTATCAGAGTTTTTCACTTCCAATTTCTACATTATTACTTCTAATGTGTTCCAATTTTCTGTTGCAAGTGTCCCTTGAAGGTTGCGGTTTCCCCACCAGCTACTAATGGTATTCTACTCGAAGCTTTGCCAAGGCAAGCATTCTAGTCTGTACAACCTTCCGGGTATGTTATTGATTAAAAATCTTGGCCATTCCAGAATAATGGCATAGAGAAGGGAGTTTGTTCGAGGGTTGAATTCCTCCTTTAGTTTAATCTGGATTTCCTGGTACTAACTCTGTCGAGGCTCTATCCTTGAGGCTTTAGAGTTAAAAGCTATTTCTCTCTAATTTCTTTGTATGTATAAGTCAGGCTTGCCCTCATGGCGTTTTGAACATTTATGCCTAGATATTTAAATTGTCGAGAGTTTTTATAATCTCTCCATCTTATGTAAAATGGTCAAGGGTTTTTATAATTTTCTCTACTAGTATAATTGAATGCGTTGTTCTTTTGGTATAAACCGTCATGGGTTTGATTTGGGTGTTAAAATCCCTCTCTGTTCTGGGTTTTACCACTATATGTGATATTAGAAAATTATATATTACAGAGCAATGGAACACATGAAATATTGCATAAATATAAACATAGAAAACACATAAAACAAAAGAGACATAGATATACGTGGTTCACCTAGTTTGGGCTACGTCCACCCCGAACAACCAGTCCTTCCTTTCTATTATCCAACAAAATGAAGAGACACAACCTACAACAGATCTGCTGTAATATCCTCTGTTTTCTCTCACAGTCTCACCTCTCTATTTCTCGCTCACAGAATACACATCTATTACACAGCCTTAAATACAATGCCCTCATACAAAGAGAGTGGTTGCCTTCTAGGGAAAAAACCCTAAAATAAACATAAGTTCTACCGTCAGATCATCCACCTAATGAACGGCCTAGATTGACTAGAAATTACTATACTTTTACAAGGAAATTTTACATCTGTTTTTAGCTTCGGGGGCACTGCCCTTGAGCCCCTGCTGGGGGACTGCTGGCCCTTGAACCCCCCAGCCAGGGGGGATTGGCACCCCCAAACCCCCATGGGGGGGCACGTCCCCCCCACACCCCCCCACATGGAGGGGTGTAAAAACTTCTTGGGGTATACATCCAGCTGAAACAAAGACCTTTGAACAATCATGCTCCACACACAACAATCTCCCACTTGGAGAATGATTGTAGCAACTCCACCGTTGCTTCATTTGCTGGACAACGACTCCTCTTTGGACTTGGTTGTTTCTCATCTTCATCATCATCCTTGAAGACCAATTGAAACTGAGCATATTCTTAGTTTCTCCCTGGTTACAACTTTTGTTAGCATATATGCAGGATTCTGGCTAGTGTGTGTCTTTTCCAGCTTCAACTCTCCATCTTCCAACACTGATCATATGAAATGGTACTTGAGATGTATGTGTTTAGTCCTGGAATGAAATGTTGAGTTCTTTGCAATATGAATGGTACTTTGGCTATCACTATATAACGTGCCCATATCATGTTCCTTACCCAATTCACCCATAAACCTTTGTAACCAAATCATTTCTTTACTAGCCTCTGTAGCAGCAACATACTCTGCTTATGTTGTTGAAAGTGCAACAACACTTTGGATTTTTGAAACCCAACTTACAGATGTTCCACCAATAGTAAATACATATCCTATAGTGCTCCTCCTGTTATCTCTGTCACCTGCCATATCTGCACCAACATATCCCTGTAGGGAAATGTTCGAGCCACCAAAGCATATGCTTTATTTGTGGTACCTTTCAAATATCTGAGAATCCATTTCACTGCCATCCAATGTTCCTTTCTTGGATTGTTCATGTACCTGCTTACAAATCCCACTGCATGTGCAATATCAGCCCTTGTGCAGACCGTTGCATACATTAAGCTTCCAACTGCTGATGCATATGGAACTTTAGACATATAATCCATGCCTTCTTGGGTCTTTGGGCACATTTCCTTACTAAGCTTGAAATGGCTAGCAAAAGGTGTACTAACTAGTTTTTCATTGTTCATGTAAAATCATTTCAACACCTTTTGTATGTACTCATTCTGAGACAATGTTAATTTGCGATTTTTCCTGTCTCTAGTTATTCTCATACCAAGGATTTGTTTTGCAGCTCCCAATCCTTCATTGCAATGAATGCCAAATTTTCTTTTGAGCACATTTATTTCCTGCATGTTAGATCCTGCAACAAGCATGTCATCTACATACAATAACAATATAATATAGCTGCCAACATTTTGCTTTTTCAAATAAACATAATGATCAGAGTGATATCTAGTATAACCTTGTTCAGACATAAACTTGTCAAATTTTAGATACCACTGCCTTGGAGCCATTTTTAAGCCATACAAGCTCTTCTTCAACCTACACACTAGTTTCTCCTTCCCTTTCGCTTCATATCCTTGTTGTTGCTGCATATATATCTCTTCCTCCATGGCTACCTCCCACGTCTTCCTGCTTTCAACCTGCATTGCTTCTTCATAACATTCGGGTTCACCAGAATCAGTCAACAATAAATAATATAATGAAGGAGAGTATCGTTCAGGGGGTGTACTTATCCTGCTAGATCTTCTAACACCACTTTCAGGTGTTTGGGGTGCCTGTTGCTATTGTGGTGGTTGCTGCTGTTATGGTTGTTGATTATTATTATTTTCAGGCACCTTTACTTTTTCAGTGATTTCATCAAGAACTGTGTATTCCTTGTTTTCTTTTCCTGCAACTGATTCTTATACAAGACCTTTTCATTGAATATTACATCTCTGCTCTTAATGATTTTGTGATTTTTCGTAATCATATAAGCGATAACCAAAATCATTAACACCATATCCAATAAAGGTACATTTCTTTGACTTTGCCTCAAGCTTTATTCTATTTTCTTTATCAATATGGACAAAGACCTCACAACCAAAAGGCTTTAAAAAAGAGTAGTTTACTTTTTTACCTATCCATGCTTCCTCCGGAACACCACCATCCAAGGAACTTGAAGGCCCTCTGTTTATTTGATAAACAATAGTATCTACAGCATCTGCCAAAAACTGTAAAGGCAATCCTACATGCAATCTCATGCACCTTGCATGCTACATGATTGTTCTGTTCATCCTTTCTGACATACCATTTTCTTGTGGTGTTCTTGGAACTGTCTTCTCTCTGCGAATTCCATGCTCTGAACAATACCTATCAAACTCTTTGCTGCAATATTCACCTCCATTGTCTGATCTAAGGTACTTCAATTTCTTTCCTGTCTCAATCTCAACCAAAGCTTTCCATTTCTTGCAAGTATCAAATACATCAGATTTATTCTTAATACAATAAATCCATGTTTTTCTAGTTGCATCATCAATAAAAGTAACATAATAATGAGATCCACCGAGAGATGATACCTGAGCAGGTCCCCATACATCTGTATGCAAAAGCTCTAATTTTTCATTCTTCTTTTATTTCCCAACTCTGAGAAATCTGACTCTCTTTTGTTTTCCATAAATGCAATTCTCACAGAAGTCCAAATCAACATTCTTCAAACCCGGCAACAAATTCCTTGAGTGAAGAATCTTCCTCCCCTTTTCACTCATGTGTTCGAGCCTATGATGCCATAATGCTACATCTTCTCCTTTGGAAGTTAAAGCATCAATAGACTTAGAAATACCATTGCATAAATACAATGTACCCACCTTTTCGCCTTTTGCTATTACCAGGGCTCCTTTGGTGACCTTCCAAGCTTTATCTGTGAAAGTTGTCACACAACCTTCACCGCCTAACAGTCCCTGTTGAAATCAGATTTTTCTTTAGATCTGTAACATGCCTTACCTCCTTTAGTAGCCATTGGTTTCCATTCTGCTGTTTTACAAGAACCTTACCGATTCCAACAATTTTACAGGGTTTGTCATCACCCAAACGAACTTGTCCAAAATCTTCTTGAACATAGTCATGAAAGTATTTCTTATTAGGTGTGGCATGGAATGAGGCCCCTGAATCTACCACCCAGGAATCA
>APFE030932715.1:47470-62136 GCA_000404065.3 Pinus taeda | reverse complement strand
AGAATACATGACAACCACTCATGCAAGCAAGGAAGTAGTTTGGTTGCAGAGATTGTGTTCAAGTATGGGGTTAGTATAGGGAGCTATAAGGATAGACTGTGACAGCCAAAGTGCAATTTTCTTAGCAAAGAACCTCGAATATCATTCAAAGACAAAGCACATTGTTGTTTAGTACCACTTTGTGAGGGATATGATAGAAGACAAAAAGATGTTGCTGGTAAAGGTGGACACTTTGAAGAATACTGCAGATGCATTGACAAAATCTGTGAGCTATGAGAAGTTCTGTTGGTGTAGAGAGACAATGGGCATTTCAAGGCTGGAAAAATGACTAAGCTCTCTTGTGGCCCCCTAAGGAATGAAAACAACTTGTGGGAGAATGTTGGGTTGTGTTATATTCTTTCCACGACTGACCCACATAGTTAACCGAGGGGTTAGAGGGGGGGGGGGGGGGCAGCCCCCTGTTCGTTGCACTGATTGTGTAGTAGGGGGGTCACAAGGGGTTTGAGGCATACTCGTAACCCCATGTTAGGTTGGGCGGACCCACCTATGGTTTTGTGCATGATTTTCGCACATGTTTTTGGACGCGATGGTTTTTCAGTCCATGGTATTGGATGCGATGGTTTTCGGCCCATGGTATTGGATGCTTCGCCATGTATAAATATGTATTATAACATTGAATGGAACTTAATGAAAAATCACGCTAGTAGTCCCGGTTTTGGGATCTAGGGGAAAATCTCTGTGTATATGTGTTTTATGTGTTATTCTCTCGCATTGCTTATTTTCTATGTTTTATAATTCGTATGCAAGTAATTTCTGTATGGGGTTAATGTTGGCATTATGATTCAGGTGTTGTCCTTGATGGCAACTCACTCAGAGGTTTGATACAGGTGATGGCAACTTAATCAGATGGCAGATCTAGTGCAGAAGATCAAAAGAGATATATACGCAGGTTGACCGTGATAAAAGTGCCTATATACGCAGGTAATCGGAGTAAAAGGAGCGTATATGTACACACACAGGTTCTCAGAAGGAAAGGCGCGTACATGTCGGAAACCATGGTATTGGTCCGTGGTATTGGTCATGGTATTTGGTCCGAAGTAACGACCCCAGGTATTGGTCCAAGGTATTTGTTCGACACAGTTTTGGACCATGGTATTGAGAGAAGCCTAAACCTATATAAGGAGAAGATCATTAGGCCAAGAGCAGGGAGCAAGAGTGAGCAAGTGATGAACATCTGATAAAGTGTGAGATCTAGATGCTGGTTATGGGTTGGTGATGCCTTGCTTGATCTGAACCAAGGAGGCACTCATGTGAAGGATGATGAATGATGGATTGGGATCTCAAGGCTTGGAATGATTATCTTTATATGGTTTGAGTATGGATAGACTAGATCTATTGACGCATGTTTATTGTATGAATGTTATGATCTGGGTATGTTCTGATGTTTGGAATAGCTGCAAAGTTATGAGGTAGAATTTGCAGATCTGTACGCGGGTTGTCTTTGGTAAAAGTGCATATACACGCAGGTTGGGTTCGTCCAAGTAGTGTATACACTATGAAGTATGATATTTGAAGTTTCTATTAGATCTGGTTGTTGTTGCGGAGTTATGTAGTCTGTGACTGTGTTGTTGACAGGGTTTCAGTATTGGGTGATTCAGAGATTGAAGATGCAGGTTGTATTGCAATGGTGATTGTTTTATGGATCCAGTATGAAAATGTATGAAACGTGGTCCCTGGATGATGGTAGGCCGGCACCTACGTACTGGTAAACATATTGTCCAGTACAAGAGCCAAGGGGGTTGTAGCTCCCTTCTAGGAGCAGCTGGAAAACGAGTGAAGGTTGGAGCCTTCAGTAAGCCAGCGCCTACGTACTAGTAAATGGAATGGCTAGTACAAAAGCTAAGAAGGTTGTAGCCTTCTGCAGGTAGTAGCCTGCGTACTGGTAAAGGACTGCACCAGTACATTGTAAAAGAAGTTTCTTATTAAAGGAAGATAGAAACAAATTGCAGCAGGTGGTTTTCACCCACATTGGGTTTCCACCTTATATCATGGTGTTCATGTGTGCTCTTTATGTGTGATGATCTGTTCTGTTTACTGTTCTTATGGTTAATAATGTTCTGATGCATTCACTGAAGATAAACTCACTAAATGATAAAGGTTACTGAATGTACGCCAGTTTCTTTTAACACAGTCGCGTATATACGCGGATATCCTTAACTGAAGTCACGTATGTGAATCTGAGTGTGAAAATGAAAAAGTATCTAATTTGCTAATACTAATTCACCCCCCCCCTCTTAGTATTATTTCCAACAGTTAAAACCTACACGTAGATGGAAACAATTGGTGACGAGGAACAAGAGATGTGTGAGGAGATAACTCCAAAGGAATACCAGTCTGATCGTACGGACTGTAAGGGCACTGAGGAGATATCACAACATGATCAAACAATGGATTTGACGAATATACAAAAAGCCTCTGGTGACTCTCAGGGGTTTGAATAAGATTATCAGAGGAATCTGGATCAGATTCTTGAGGTAACTAGGAATTTGATGGAGGTGGACGAGAAGATAAAGGTCGGATGCTCAGAATAATTTCAACTTAAAAACTTTGATCCTCAAGTGACTGAGGAAGTTTCAGATGAACTCCTTGGGAGGACCCTTTAGTATCAGATAATGAAGGGGAACCTTGAGATGAATTCAATGGTTCAACCATGATGACTTCCTCTCAATAGCAAAAAAGGAAATGAGATTCGTTTAGGGATTTTAACAATCTTGAAATAAAAAGGGAATTACTCAATATTGGTCCAAGAAGCAACTACTTGGGTTTGACATGTTTATTGTGGGTAGTTATTTTTAGAAACAAAAACTTTTCCTTTTCATCTTTTAAGAGTCAAGAAAAGGGTGAAAAGGTGACTTTAGTCACTTTCAATGGTTTAGCGAGCTTGAAAGGACAAGTTGCTTGATGATATTTTCAAATTTAAAGAGTCATAAAAGATCAAAATGATTTCTCAAGTGAATCTAGTTAAAAGGAGTACCAAGTAGCCGTGAACTGCAATATACACCTCAACAAATAAATTTATCAAGGACTTGATGTATGTGCATGCAATATCCCTAATTTTTATGTTCGGTGTATTATGTTTATAGGGCGGCATAATCGACTTCTATGGCTAAAGGTTTGCAACCTATGGGGGTCTCCCTTTATATACGCGATGGTACGGGGAGCACAAGTCCATGCTAGCATTGTCTAATTTCGAAGAAAACGACAATTGCTAAGTTTTAAAGAGGTTGGAACACATCTCTCGCCTAGACCACTAAATATAAATGTTAATGTTTCAAATGCTCCTTAGATTAATTGATGGATTTTAAAGTTGATCTTGGAATTATGTTTCAATTTCAAGGCCTTAACGATGTTACCTATTCCTAAAATGTAAACTAGATGATGAAAAGAAATCCTTCAATTCGATGAAAGATATCTATGTAGGGAAGAAGATCACTCAAATCATGCATCAAACCAAATGCAAAAGTGCATCCATGACAATATTCAAATGCTAAATGCAAAATATGAAATCTAATATTTCATATGATAAACAAACACAATGCCAAAACAAACCTTAAAGAAAAGATTCCTTAAGATATAATGATGATTTTTTCTCTTTTTCAAAATGCAACTAACGTAATCTAGTGCAAAAGTAAAAGAGAATGCAAGCAAGCCAACAAATATGAAAATATCTTTCACATCAATGAAAAGAATAAACACTTTCACTTTCACTTTTCGAAACACAAAATTGAAAGCAAACATTTCCTTTTGATTCCAATGAGACAATCGATTTGTAATCTGTCATTTGTCAAAGAGAACTTAAGTAACTTCCATAGTAACAACTTAAGACATAAGAACCAAAAGTGATATGCAAAGGATGTATGAACACACAAATACTCTTTAACACAGGTAATTGATCTCTGATAACTAATGAAAATACCAACGAGTGGACGAAGGTTGACCTAGAAGACCTAGAAACCCTAAAAGGCTAATCAAACTTCAAGAACACCCAAACCAAGTTAAAATGTTATTGCAAGAAGACAATAACAAAGTCAATGAATATCACATTGGTAAATCACTGGGAGAAGGAAAACATAACTGAAAATAAGAAGAAAAACCCTAAATTTCTTAATCCTCTACAATCATCACACTTTTTAAGAGGAAAGTAGTGATCGTCGCCACTGTAAGCCACAAACCCGCGATATCATCGCGACTGTCAGGGTCAAAAATATGATGGTCAAGGAAAGAAAAAAAGAAACTCAAAATCTTCAAGAACAACTCAAATTAACAACCTTCAAACATCTACCAGAAAGTGACACTGACTATAGACAAACAATGAAGTCTAAAAGTTAATGGTTGATCAAACTCATCAAAAGACAAGGTGAAGAAAGGTAAGGAAAGGGTCATAGTTCCCCACGAGTCACTATTTTGTTGACAAGATGAATCCTCTCTACAGATAGAGATGATCCCTTTGGCCGAATGAGTGGGTCTAGCAACACATAATTTGCGATAGAACCACTTAACCTACATAAAAACATTTTTTATGTTTTGTTGAAGATTATCGGTTGCTTGTGTTTTCTCTCTCTACTCTGCCAAGTCATAAACTGAACCATTGCTACCAATTACCAAGCCGCACGACTACCAAAGTAACCGGTGAAACTCAAGAGACCATTCCATCTATTAGTCAGTGAAGGAATGGTTCATCTCCAGGTAATTACAGTTGTTTCTCAGTCATTTTCTTTCAGGCATGTCTTGAAAGAAGAAATCAAAAACTTCAGAAAATCCCATGCTTACTCCCACTATTGACTTAGACCATCAGCCATTACTAGACCAGCTCTATAAAGTTTTTGAAACCAACTATGAGTTCGATCTTTATGAATTCCACAATAGGTTAAAACATTTTTTTTTTTTTACTTAAGCGATGAATTAAACATCTATCACTCATATTTACCCTAGTTTATCATTCCACAAACCCATCTTTCGAGGATTCATTTCATGGTATCATGTTAGGTATGTTCCCAGTCAAAGAGCAGTGGTTTCCCAAAACAATGAATCTCTTTTTACAATTACTGCTGAATCAATTAATCAATTGTTACAGATTCAAAACCCTGCACCCTTGCATCTATTTTCTCCAGAAACCCCCATGGATATCTATAAAAATCTTGACTTTCCCCAAATAGCCAAAATTTTTGAAACCTTTCTACCAAAAAATGTCCAATTTCCTAAACCAATCCACCATATCAATCATCTATGTTTCCATAAATGACCAAGTAGATAATATCCATTGTCTCATGCCTGTTACATTATTATTTCGATTAGTGGGTCGATGAGGTCCTTATAAGTTTCTTATCAGTTTTCTCAGTTAATGAAAATCCATCTCTTATCTTCAATTAGAGTGAAATCTTAGTAGAATCAATTCATGATCAGTTCATGAAGTTCTCTACAGAAGGAGTGTTCAAATATGCTTTTGTCTTAGTATATTTGTTCCTCTTTTATTAGTTAGAGTGGTTTTGTTTTCCTTACATAAGATGGACAGCCAAGGAAATCCACAATCATTAATCCATTGGACTTCCTTGGTGAGGAAGAACACTAGTGAATTCGCATTTAGTGACTTTGTGGATTAGTTTCTATATGTTGTTTCTTGTTTATTAAATAGTGATGTAGAACCAAGGATTTGGCCAAAGATAAAAAAAATTCTACATCTCAGTGAACAAACGATAATACGAGATTGGTATATATACCAAAATTATACAGAGATTAGGATCTATGGATGTGAACTACCCCCATATAAATTACCTAATTTTGTCCCTATCTAGATTTTTACATTGGAATATATCAGACATATGATTAACATGAACTAGTTTCATTTTGTAGAAGCAAAGAAGAAGGCTCAATTTAAAATCAAAACTCAAGTAGGGCCTTTTATTTGTAATGCTAGATAAGCAAGGAAGGAAGCATAAAATCTTTTGAAACATATGAATTTCAAACTTAACTTCACCTGGTCATATGATCCCCTAGAGATGATTTCAAAATTAAGGGGGAAGCAGAAGAGTATGTTATATCATCTACAACATCACAGACTCTTGTACCAAAAGAAAAGCAGAACAAAAGGCCAAGGGACAGTGCTTCCCCTATGGTGACAAAAATTTCAGCCAAGGAATTCAAAATACATAATAAGAGGCAGAAGACAAATAAGACAAGTTAAACACAGCAAGAAGACACTACACCACAATACCCAATTTTCATGATAAACCCATCTGTGCCATCATCTTCTAGAAGAGAATAAATGACTGTAGGATCTCCTATGTCTTCAACGAGTCCAAATGTATTATCATCTTAGACAGGAGAATTGCAGTAGACTCAGAAAGAACAAAGCATATTTATAGTATACAAGGAAATTAAGCACATGAATGAAGCTTTGAAAGATTCCACTTATTTACAGTTCTGGAAGCAAAAATCAACTTTACAACATGGCCTACCTTCTACCTTCATCATTGAGAAGGGAAAGATTCAAATAGCCTTCCTCGAATGCAAAATCACTCATCCTAGAAATGCAAATGATTACACCAAATCAGTGTTTTCTTTTGATGTAAACTTAATTCATCCTATTGACAAGATTGATTTACATGAACAATATGGTAAGATGATATATTCTTCTCTCACAAATTCAATTATGAGAGCATCTAAGCTTCAAGCATCATTAGAAAATATTCAGTCTCAGTTGAAGTTAGAAAGAATATCTTCCTTAGCTAAAGATACAAGGATCAAAACTTTAGAGGATTTAGTGATAAAGTTGGGATATGATCCCAGAAACATGAACGCAGCAAAAGAGGTAATCAAGTGAAAGAATGCAGACATAGTTGCCTTGAGAAAATAACTTAATATTCATTCTACAGAAGATCCACAGACTAAAGAAACATGACAAATAGAAAACGAGAAGGAGAAGATGTTCAAAATCATAATTGAATAGAATGCAAAGAAATATAAAATGGAAACTAAAATTGAAAGGATTTTAAAGGAAAAGGAGCAAGAGGGAACCCAAGAACAAAATGTTGATCTTTCAGCAGTTCCAGTGGACGCAATTCTAGTTACAACTACAACAATAATAACATCTACATCAACAATGACTTTAGCAGTGGAAACTCAATCAACTGATTCAACAACATACCTTGCAAAAGAAATGGAAGATTTATCAATTAAGGGTTAGGAAATTGAGAAGCTGAGAACTCAATTTAATAATTTACAAGAGAAAAAACTGAATGTTGATAATGTATATTTAGCTAATATGTAGAAGACACAAAATCTTACATAAAGAATTGAATTCTTAGAAAGCTAATTTGTCATAGCTGACACCATTACACATGCTAAGGAAAGTATCTCGATAGAAATAAATGAGGCCATCACTGATATATGGACTTCAATTGAGATCATCTTTGAGCAATATGAACTAGTGCAAAGAGTCAAAGAATTAATAGATGTGAAGAAGAACTTGTGTTTAAAACCAGGAAAAGAAAATGCACTAATAAGGGTTTTGAATTCAAAAACCAAAGATGAATTGGAATAATATAGCATAGAGGATAGAACATACACTATTTTGGAAGTGAGAAGGATTCTCACTAAGAAAAAATTGATGTTGCAACTAGAAAACAAGCGCCATAACCTCGAATCAAGTATCCAGAGGTTTCACTGAAAATTATCTATGTTACATAAAAAGGACTGCCTGGATTAAAGGGAATTGGAGATAAAATGATTAATTTAGAAGAATATCAAAAAGAAATTATATTAAATTACCAAGTATAAATCCATATTTTCAAAGATTAAAGGTACAATCACAAGTAAATATTTTATGGAATGCCTCAGTTATGATTTACTCATCAAGCACGAGATAAATAATTTATTTTTGGTTAAACTAACTCTCAAAAAATACATTGAGGTGGATTAAACGTTCAGAAAATTGGTCAAATATACAATTCCAAATGAAGAAAGGTGGGAAGAATTATGTAAGTTATTGGAGTAAATGAGTCAGAAGTCAAGAGCAGTTATTTGCAGCATAGTAACAGATTAATCAACCCACATCATCACTAGAATCCTCAAAAGTAGTGACAACAACTTCAACAGTTTTATTTCCTTATTTTTTTGCACTATTTTTATAAAAAACAGTTTTAGATATTTTTCAAACAAATCTAGATATTTAAGTCTAGATATTTTTGGAAAAAATTGTAATAATATTTCCAAAATCGAATTATGAAGGGTTGAACCCTTGGGATAAGTTTTGTTGAGTAGAATTACATGTATATGAAGTTGTCCGATATCAATAAAAGGATTATGGATTTGCTTCAAACAACTTATCATCTCTGTGAGTTCTTCTTAAGTTATTCATTTCATTTTGTTGTTTCCGCATGTATTTATTTTTATTGAACAAAATTTGGGTAAGATATAACTAAATATCAATCTATCTTGAATCCCATGTAAATTTATAACATATTCCAAGGATTAGTTTATTAGATTATCTGTCTAAATTAACTCTTCTACATTAATTAATTGTCACTTCTTCATAAACTTAAATGCATTTTGTTGGGTAGAGAACATAGTTTACTAGCATGTTTTTCTTATGATATTTTTAAATATTTTCTTTTAATATTTAAAACTCGTAGTTTCTTAGAATTCTTCCTTCCAAATCTTCTTAAATCTAAATTATTCTTCAGAGGTAAAGAATCAACCCTTTCATTGTATTAATATAGTTTAGGATGCAATACCTATTTACATAAGCTTAAGACATTGGTCTTCCATAAATTAAAAACAACAAAACATTTTAGATGCTCTGGCATAATTACCCAACCTAGAATTATCTTAGAGGATAACATTAGATTGGCACCTTTGACGGGGAACGAAAATTGAATCATTTTTCCTGCGACAACGATTAAGATTTTCCTTTAAGGTGAATAAAGTATTAGCATGTTAAAATCTTTCACCTAGTGACTTGTGACAAGCCAAACTAGCTTCTTCCAGACATACCAAATCTCATTCTAACCCTGAACTTTATTCTCCTTTATCAGATCCAGAGAGACTGGTAAGAGAAGCTTCTTTAAGAAGAATATTAGAAGCTTCTACCTATTCTTTTGTACCAATACAACCTGAAATTGTTTCAGCTACTTATCCTTTTAGGTCTATTCCAATTCCCTCTGAATTGTCTGACTTACCACCAAAGGTATTAGAACATTTCCCCAGAGGAGTTGATCTGTAGTCAACCCTTCTAGTCCATCAATTAGAATCATATCAAATCCATGAAACCCTTTCAGAATCACCTAAGTCAGAAGAAGAGTTAGATGCACACCTACTTGAGTTAAAACCTAGTGATTTTATCTCACCAACTGTTCATACTTTTGCATCTACTTCTCCCAAACCCAAGGACAATTTTTTCTGTCTATACAAATCCTTTATTTGAAACTGAAGGAAAATTTGAACCAGAAGTGCAGAAGTTAGTTATTCAATCACCATTAATAAAAATTTCAAGAGGCCCTTCGCCTTCATCCCCATCTCCATCTTCTCCCACAAATTCATCTTTATCTACAACATCTTCTACAGACTCATCCTCATCTTCAAGTATGGTTGGTTTTCATCATAACATTCAAGATAGGTATGCTACTTTATAGCTCCCTGGTCAACTTAATAATTTTCTTGATGGGTATTTAAAACATCTGCCGAGTTTTAATGGAGAGACTTGTTTGTCTGTTGAAGATCACTTAATTTCCTTCTTGGAATTTGTTGATAACACTAACATTGAACATGAAGATGTGTACATGAGATTGTTTTTTCAATCCTTTGAAGGAAACGTTAGAATTTGGTTTAGACAACTAAGAGAAAATTCCATTCGGTCTTGGAATGATTTAAACATCATCTTTAAAAATAAATGGGGGGTTAAAAAGGATCCAGTATATTTAGTTACAGAGTTTGCAAAAATGAATAAAAATCATGGTGAACCCATGGATGATTTTATAAAAAGGTTTAACAAATTTTATCGTAAGATGCCACCTCACTGTAAACCACCGGTAACAACAGCTAAAGTTAGATTTTCCAAAGCTTTTGAAGATGATCTCACAATCATGCTTAGAGAAAGAACATCTATCACCCTTGAAGACATGCACACAAATCCCATAGAATTTGAAGCTAATAGATTAACATCAGCTAAACGTAATGCTAAAGCAGAAAAGGCTGAAAGAAAAATGAAAGCTAGGGAAGAAGGTTCTTCATCAAATAGTAAAAAGGAAGATCAGAAGATAGATGAAGTCACTTCACTGCTTAGAAATATTTCAAATATGATTTCAAAAATGGATGCACAACCTAGGACAGTTCAAAAAACAACAAATAGACCTCAATCTCAATATAGTAGACCTCCCCAACCCCAGATTATGTAAAGACCTAATACTGATCAACAAATTCAACCTCCACTAATGATTGATGATCAGGAAGATGAAGACATAGGCCCTCTGATTACAGATGACATCAATAATTTTGATCATTCATTAATTCAAAATGCCATTGTCCCTCTTCCTCAAAATCAATTCCCACAACAAAATCAAGAAAATTCACAAGTTTCAAAATATCATGCCTTTTCTGAATTCTTGTAGAATTAAATAGAAGAAATGATTTAAGACCAAGACCAGAGCTTGGTATACCTTCTAAGAATCTCATTGTAAATGAACCACCAATTAAAACCACTGAAACCCAAACAACAACAATTCAACCATTGAATCAATAAATGAACCAAGTTCAATTGATAAAATTGTTCTAACTACTTTCAATGTGGAAAGAGAATTAGAAAGGGTCAAAATACCTATTCCTTTGTATGAACTTTCCAAAAATCCAAGTTATAAAAACCAAATTTCTAAATGGATTCAATCTTCAAGTGTTGATGCCAAAGGAGATGTAATAAGCTTGCAAGATGAAAAACCTTCAGTGGTCTTTGGTCCCTTCTCTAATATTATTGATGAAAATGTACCACCTTTTTATGTCACTTTAAAAGTTCATGATTTTTTGTTATACAACTGTATGTTAGATTATGGCACTTCCAATAATCTAATGCCTAAAGTGATCATGGATCAACTTCAATTACAGATCACTAGACCTTATCACGATCTATATACTTTCGACTCAATTAAGGTACCCTGTCTTGGACTTATAAAAGACCTAGTTGTCACTTTAACACAAATCCTTGTTAAGAGTGTAGTATTAGATATTGTAGTTACAGATATTCCTTCTAAATTTGATATGTTATTATCTAGATCATGTTGTGCCAAATTAGGAGGAAGTCTACAAATGGGCATGTTTTATGCTACTATTCCTGTATATGGACATGAACAGCTTATGTTATATAGGGAGGTTAGATTCATTAATACTATTTGTATAGATGGTCAAGCAAGAAATCATCCAATTTATGCAGTTGATTAAGATTTTGGATGTTTCACACTATCATCAAATAACTTACAAAACACTCAGCTTAGCATTGAAAAGATTGTGGATAAACCTAAGGCTGTAAAAAGTGATATTTGGAAACTATACTTTGATGGAGCATTTTCAAAAGATGGTATTGTACTTATTTCACAAGATAAAGAGAACATAACCCAATCCTATAAGTCAGAATTTGATGTTACAAACAATGTAGCTGAATATGAAGCTTTACTTCTAGGATTGTAATTAGCCAAAAGTCTTAAAGTGCAAAATCTAAGTGTATTCAGTGACTCAGGACTCATTGTTAAACAAGTAAGGAATATGATCCAAATTGCATCCATGAAAATTATTAGAGTTCTATGACTGTATCAAATCAGGATAGATTTCAAACTTGTGAACATAGAGTTATCAGGAAGACCTCTGGACAGTGGCAGTTTGTAGCCAGCAAGGAACAATGAGGACCTCAGCTAAAGCACGCTGACCGAGGCCCATGGAGACTGCGTAGGACACAAACTAGTAGTTGGGAATTCTAGATCAGAAAACAAAGGTTGTTTCTAACGCGCGATTAGTGATCGTGCTTAGTGTTGGGCAAAAGCATTTGAAATGGAAAGGCCCCGAGTGCTCGGTCACAAGGAAAAGACAAAAACCGTGGGAAAATCGTTGAAGCGAAAGGCGAGTCCACGCCCCAAAACCAGCAAAATTTCGGAGGCATGTTGGGCGGTAAGCGGAATTGTCAGGAGACCAAGCGATGCCATACAACGAACGATGCGTGTCCGACAGATGAGAGAGAAAACCACCTCTCAACGCGGGCTAACGTTCTAGAAATTCAACCGCGCGATATGAGCGATAACTGTAGGATCTGGAGGCCCCAGATCTAATGGCGGAGATTGCACCTGATGAATGACTGGATCTAGAGGAAGAATTAAGTTGTAGCGTATAAAATTCTAAAGTCCAATTTGACTGCTGAGTTGGTGGATGAATCATTACACAGTGTAACCGAAATACCAAACCGTTTGAGGAAGAGTTGGCACAGTTCGTGAGAGGACAAGTGGCCACTTCCCTACGACACGTTACACAGTGGCGATGACGTAGAGGTAGGGAACTCCAAGCGAATAGCAGCAGGTGATCTGAAGGGGTGGAAGAGGAAGTGAATAGTCATGAGACAAATTGGATTTAAGCCATGAACAGACAAAGACAAAGGCAAAGAGAGCGCGAAGCGAGAGCGAAGCAAGCACTATAAGAATGAAGGAGACAATGAGACAGAGAGATAGAACAGAGAGTAAGAAAGAAGCAAAAAACAGAGAGTCAAGATAACCTGTAGAGTAAGGTAGAATCGAGCAGACAGAAGGCTTGAGAGGTTCGAGTAATCCCTGAGAGGGTATATTTCGGGAATTGGGTACCAAATTGGACTCATCCCATTCAAGACTAGTTAAGGTCGAGACTTAGTAAGGAAGAGTCTGTGCACTCTAGTGGCTTGGGGAATCCAAGAACCACCCTACTAAGCATCATCTGTTTCAGGAGACTTGAATTGAGCTCCTCATTGTAAAAAATCTACTTTAAAGACACAATAAGAAAAGGCCACCACTGAAAGCTGGACCGAAGCTGTAGCCCAGGAGGATTGGGTGAACTCCTTGTTAATTGTTATGTTCTTGTATTTGCTTACTGTGTTTCTCTTACTGTTTTCCATTTTCCAGTGTCTGTGTATTTTGCAATCTGATCGATCTGTTGCCTAAGATAACATATACACACACCAGCACATGAGTCTGTAATACCTTCATTCATTAATTAATTAACTGAGATCACTTAAGAGTGATTTTCAGATCAAGTGGTATCAGAGCTCAAGGATGTTAATGTTAGACAAGCTTGTGTTGGATTTGGCTGTTGAATGCTAACTAGATCAAAGCTCAAATTAGGACAAGGAGAGTTGGTCGAAACTAATCCTAAAATTGGGAGAGTCTATCCTCGGAAGACAATGTCATAGGAAGGTTCTATGGGGCCAGACCCTCAATTCATAGATAGTTTCCTAGCCATAAAGTCCATGGTAGAGGAAATGTATAGGGACTTTAGAGAACACAAAGATGAAGATTCATCAGGCTCCAAACAAGATAAAGGAGAAGATGAGTCTCACTTCCATGACCACTCAAAAGGCAAGGGGAAAGAAGAAAGCTTTCTCACACCTCCTAATAGACCTGAACATAAAAAGAAACTATCTTTGATTAAACTAGATGTTAAATTTGATTTACCTATATATGATGGAGAGTTGAATGCAGAAAAGTTGGACAGTTGGATTAGACAAATTGATGTTTATTACAGAGTGTAGAATATCGATTCAGACAAGAGCAAGATTCAGCTGGCAAGCCTATGCCTTGGAGGCACTGCTTTAGTTTGGTGGGAAGGCAGGACCCAAGCTGATATGAAAAGACATGGTAAGACTATCTCTCTCTGGAGTGAATTTGTTTCTGCAATCAAAAAACAGTTCTATCCATTTGCCTACATGCAACAAGCCATGATGAGCTGGCAAACTCTTCGACAGTTGAAAGTGCAAAGTGTACAGGGATACACCCATGAATTTAGAAAGAGAGCATTGATTCTAGGAATCTCATTAGACTCACCTGAGACTCTGTTGAAGTACATTAGTGGTATACACAGCTACATGAGGCACATTATCCTCATGTTTAATCCCACTAGTATAGATGAGGTATCTGTTCAAGCTACTCATCTAGAAGCTAGAGGAAAGAATGGAAGTCCAAAAGTTGGAGGATCATCCCAACCCATTGAAAGCAAGAATAAGGAGAAAAGAAAGCAGAAATGGAAAGCAAGGAAGGCTAACATTGCATAGAAAAGCAAGGCTTCATGCACTCACTGTAAAAAGGATGGGCATGATGATGAGCACTGTTGGATTCTGCATCCAGAGCTGAGACCTAAGAAGCTTGAGGGCAAGAAGAAGAAGACTGTTGTAGCTATTCAGAAAGATTTGGGGTCAGACTCAGGAGATGAAACAACTATTGTAGCCACAGGTATAAGAGGTAAGAATTCTCAAACATCTACAAGTAATTCTGCACAATCTACTATTGATGAAGAAAATGAGAGAAAAAGACATGAGCTTTTCCATATTCGAGTTATTTCCAAACATCAAAAGATTGATACTTTGTTTGATAGTGGCTCACAAGTAAATTTAATTT
>APFE030932715.1:15200-47436 GCA_000404065.3 Pinus taeda | reverse complement strand
AAAATGAGAGAAAAAGACATGAGCTTTTCCATATTCGAGTTATTTCCAAACATCAAAAGATTGATACTTTGTTTGATAGTGGCTCACAAGTAAATTTAATTTCTGAAGAAATTGTCAAGAAATTGGGATTAGTGACTACATCTCACAAGAAACCATACCCATTAGGATGGTTGAATGATAAAGAACAACTACAAGTGACTAGACAATGCAAACTCAAGTTTTATTTTGGGTGAGCATTTATAGATGAGGTTGAGTTAGACATAATTCCTTTGGATATATGTGGAATTGTTTTAGGAAGTCCTTACTTGTATGACAGAAAAGCTATTTTCTATAGAGCCAAGAACAAGTATCTACCTGTTAAAGAGGGAATCAAATACTTTGTAAGAGCTCATAAGCTAAAGAATAATTATACTCTCATAAACTCAGGGCATATGAAAAGAATGATAAATTCATGCAAACAATTCTTATTGATGGTTGTAAAGGAAAAGAAACCTAATAAAACCAATGTATTTGAGGGCTATAATGCTAAATAGCAAGCTGATTTAGAAAAGGTTGTTTCAGAGTATGATATCTTGTTTCAAGAACCTAAAGGTCTGCCACCTAGAAAAGAAATAGTGCATGATATTATTTTGCAGTAAGATGCTCCATTGCCTAACATTGGAATGTACAGGTTGTCCACTTTAGAGAATGCAGAAATCAAGAAGTAGGTGCAAGAGTTGCTCGAGAAGGGATTCATCAGACCTAACACATCACCATGTGGGTCACCAATCGTTTTGGTGAGAAAGAAAGATGGCTCGTGGAGAATGTGCATTGATTACCGAGCACTGAATAAGATAACAATCAAAAATCATTATCCCCTTCCTTGCATTGATGATCTTTTAGATCAATTGAAAGAAACTATTTATTTTTCCAAGCTAGCCTTACATAATGGATACCATTAGGTCAGAGTTGTAGAACAAGATGCATGGAAGACTGCTTTCAAAACAAAGTAGGGATTGTATGAGTGGCTGGTTATGCCTTTTGGCTTAACTAATGCTCCTGCTACTTTCATGAGATTAATGAATGATGTACTTAGACCTTTTCTTGATGATTTTGTTATTGTGTATCTAGACGACATTATGATATTTAGCAAAACGTGGGAAGAACACTTAAAGCATGTTAAGCAGACACTAGATGTTTTGAAAAGAGAAAAACTTTATGCTAAACTCTCAAAATGTGAATTTGGAAAAACATCTTTGAATTATTTGGGTCATATAGTAGGGGGTGGTGAATTGAAGATAGATCCCTCTGAAGTGGCAGGCATTGTGAATTGGCCTAAACCCAAATCTGCTACAGAAGTTAGAAGCTTCTTAGGAGCAGCACAATATTGGAGGAAGTTCATTTCTAACTTTTCCTTAATTGCAGTTCCCTTGCATGCTTTAACATGATTGAAAAAGGTGTTTCATTGGGGAGGCAAACAGCAGAAATCCTTCGACACCTTGAAAGAAAAGATTAGTACAACACCTATACTAGCACTACCTGATCTTCAAAGACCATTTGAGATCCAAATGGATGCCAATGACTATGCCATGGGAGCAGTGTTGACACATCACGATAAACCCATATGTTATCATTCTGAGAAATATAATTATGCGGTAGTTAACTATCCTACATATGATAAAGAATTGTATGCATTGGTAGAGAGTGTGAAAAAGTGGAAACATTACTTAATGGGCAAAGAGACAGTAATACATACTGATAATCAACCACTTCAATATCTACACTCCCAAACTAAGTTGCAGCAATCAAGGCACTATAGATGGATGGGTTTTCTACAACAGTGTCATTTAGTCATCAGATATAAAAAGGGCATACACAATAAAGTTGCAGACATGTTATCTAGACCCATTATAAATGCATCTACTATACTTAAGCATAATTCTATGTTACATGAGAGCTACATTGAACAATATGCTCAAGATATAGACTTAAAAGATGTACATGCAACTTTGAGTCAAGGAAAACGAGTAGAAGAATTGGATTATCATGTAAAGGACCGACTCTTGTATCATTGTGGGAAGTTATGCATTCCACAAACTGAAAGAGTAAAGATAATTCGAGAAGCACACACTTCTCTAATATTAGGTCACTTTGGGGTAAATAAAACAATTGCACAACTGCAGAGATTTTGTTATTAGCCAAAAATGAATGAGACAGTTTCTAGATATGTAAGAGGGTGTACTATGTGTGCTAAAAGCAAGCCCAGTAACAGAAAACTAGGCTTGTACACTCCATTACAGTTCCTTCTCATCCTTGGGAAAGTGTTTCCATGGACTTTGTTGGAGGACTACCTAAATCTAGGAAAGATCATGATTATTTGTATGTTGTTGTGGATAGGTTCAGCGAAATGTGTATTTTGATACCTTGTAATAAACATATTACAGCTAAACAAATTGCAAAACTATTCTTTCAACATGTATGGGCTCATTTTGGATTACCCACTTCCATTGTATCTGATCGAGACACCCAATTTGTGGGAAAGTTTTGGTCAAGTTTGTGAGAACTGATGGACACCAAACTGAAGAAAAGAACAACTTTTCATCCACAAACTGATGGCTAGACAAAAGTAGTTAACATGACAGTGATCCAGTTACTCAAGGGATATTGCAGCAAGCATCCTAAGCTTTAGGATGAACATTTATGTTATGTGCAACATGCTTACAATAGAGAAAAACATTCTTCTACACAGAGATCTGTTTTGGTTTCACACCAAGGTCTCATTTGGATTTTGTCTTTCGTAAAGACACCACAGTTGAGGGACACAATGATATGGACAGGGTAACTAGGTTCATTGAACAGATCCAAGAGATCCACCAGGTAGTACAGGAACAGCTAGAAAAGAGCCAAGCCAAATACAAGGCAAGGAATGACAAGCATCAGATGGAGCATAGTTTCCAAGTTGGTGACCAAGTGTGGCTGTATATCAACAAGGACAGGATGCAAGGTGAAGGTAAAAAGCTAAAGCCTATCAGGTATGGACCCTTCAAGATCCTTGAGAAGATTGGTGAGAATGCTTTTCACCTTAATCTACCAGCTTACATGCACATCTACTCAGTCGTAAATGTAGATTGCTTGAGATTGTTTGAACCTTCACTAATTGAAGATTCCGAAAGAGCAGAGTCAATTGCCTTTCTATTGATGACCTGTTACCTGAATATCTTAATGAATTGTAGGAAGACACAGTTGTGGACAGGAAGGTGAGGATGACGCGCAGGGGAGATGTTGAGTACCTCAGGTTGGGCTCAAGGGTTCAAAACTGAGCAGTGCAAAGTGGATAGAGATTGGACAAGTGAGACAATTGTACCCTCACTTAGTCGATGCTTGAAAACCAACTTTTGGTGGTCCAAAAGCTTTTTCAGTGGGAAGGCCGTGATTTGAATTGGATTCTCGAAAATTATTAGAGTTCTATGACTATATCAAATTAGGACAGACTTCAAACTTATGAACAGAGAGCTATTAGGAAGACCTTTGGACAATGGCAGTTTGTAGCCAACAAGGAATGATGAGGACCTCGGTCAAAGCGCACTGACCAAGGCCCATGGAGACCGCGCAGGACGCAAACTAGTAGTTGGGAAGTTCGGATCAGAAAACAAAGGTCGTTTGTGATGTGCAAAACCCCTTGAAATGGAAAGGCCCCAAGTGCTTGGTCACAAGGAAAATTCAAAAATCGTGGGAAAAGCACTGAAGCAAAACATGAGTCCCATGCCCCAAAACCGACGGAATATCGAAGGCATGTTGGGCGGTAAGCGGAATTTTCAAGAGACCCAGCGATGCCATACAACGAATGACGCGTGTTTGGCGAATGAGAGAGAAAAACGCCTCTCATCGTGGGCTAACGTCCGAGCAAGTCAACCGCGCGATATGAGCGATAACTGTAGGATCTGGAGGCCCTAGATCTAACAGCGGAGATTGCACCCAATGAATGATCGGATCTGGACGAAGAATTAAGTTGCGGCATATAAAATTTTGAAGTCCGATTTGACTGTTGAGTTGGTAGATGAATCATTACACAACGTAATCGAAATACTGAACCATTTGAGGAAGAGCTGGTGCAGTTCGTGAGAGGACAAGTGGCCACTTCCCTACGAGACATTACATAGTGGCGATGACGCAGAGGCAAGGAACTCCAAGCGAACAATAACAGGTGATCCAAAGGGGTGGAAGAGGAAGCGAATAGTCATGAGACA
Source organism: Pinus taeda (assembly GCA_000404065.3). Taxonomy (NCBI): domain Eukaryota; kingdom Viridiplantae; phylum Streptophyta; class Pinopsida; order Pinales; family Pinaceae; genus Pinus; species Pinus taeda. The sequence goes on along the minus strand of APFE030932715.1, from coordinate 43,210 downwards.
AATTGGCTTTAAGCCATGAACAAACAAAGACAGAGATAGAGAGAGCGCGAAGACAACACTATAAGAAATAAGGAGACAGTGAGATAGAGAGATAGAACAGAGAATAAGCAAGAAGCAGAAAAGAGAGAGCTGAGCTAACCTGCAAAGTAAGGTAGCATCGAGGAGACAGGAGGCTTGAGAGGTTCGAGTAATCCCTGAGAGGATATCTGTCGGGAACTGGGTACCAAATTGGACTCATCCCATTCAAGACCAGTCGAGGTCGAGACTTAGTAAGGAAGAATCTTTGCACTCTAGTGGCTTGGGGAATCCAAGAACCACCCTGCTAAGCATCATCTATTTCAGGAGACTCAAATTGAGCTCCTCATTGTAAAAACTCTGCTTTAAAGACATAATAAGAAAAGGCCACCACTGAAAGTTGGACTGGAGACGTAGCATAGGAGGATTGGGTGAACTCCTTGTTAATTGTTGTGTTCTTGTATTTGCTTACTGTGTTTCTCTTACTGTTTTCCATTTTCCAATGTCTATGTATTTTGCAATTTGATCGATCCGTTGCCTAGGATAACATAGACACACACCAGCACATGAGTTTGTAATACCTTCATTAATTAATTAATTAACTAAGATCACTCAAAAGTGATTTTTAGATCATAATATTTGTCAAAAAAACCACCCCAAAATTGGATCTTACATAAATTAAGTATGGGATTCAATGGATAATTTCTTTCAGGCATTTAACATCACTACTATTCCAAGAAATGAGAATATTCATGTAGACTCTTTAGCTGTTTTAGCTAGTTCTTTTAAAATTCCCGATCAAATGGAGCTACAATATCAAATTCAGGTAAAATATAGACCCTCAATTCCTCATAATCTTAAATATTGGAAAATATTTGAAGACAATGAACAATTAAAATTGTTTTTGCAATTAATTGATGAATTTTCAGCCTTAGAAATTGAAGAAGAACAACTTGGTGATAAAGAGTTGAATAAGGAGAATGAAACTTCACAATTAAACTAGAAAATGGTTGATCATAACACCATTTATCTACCCAACATCATCCCAAATGGCTTAGTTCCTCTTGAAAAATTGTTTGACCAAAATGATGTTCCTAAAATCCCATTATGAGATTCACCTCAAGAAGATATAGAAGAATGCAATATTGGAACTTAAGAAGAAACCAGAAATATTAAAATCTCTGCATCATTACCAACGGAAACAAAAGATAAATATCTAAGTCTCCTTAAAAATTACAAATATGTTTTTGCTTGGTCTTATGATGAGCTAAAAACATATGATACAACACTCATTGAACATAAAATTCCTCTAAAACTAGAAGCTAAACCTTTTAAGCAAAAGTTAAGGAAAATAAATCCAATCTTGCTCCCCACAATTGGAAAAGAACTTAAAAAACTACTAGATCCCAAAATCATAGTTCCCTTAAGATATTCTGATTGGATAGCAAATTTGGTTCCAGTAAGAAAGAAAAATGGTGAAATCAGATTGTGTGTGGATTTCAGGGACTTAAACAAATCATCCTTAAAGGACAATTATCCATTACCCAAGATGGATCAATTACTTCAAAAAGTTTCAAGGTCTAATAGAATTCCTATGTTATATGGTTTTTCTGGATACAATCATATCATGGTGAGCCCGGAAGATAGAGAGAAGACAACATTCATAACTCCTTATGGTACATTCATGTATGCAAGGATGCCTTTTGGACTAACAAATGTTGGAGCTACTTTCCAAAGAGCTATGAATTTACCATTTGTTGGTAAGATTAATAAATTTGTTGTCATTTATCTAGATGATCTAACTGTATTTTCAAGTTCTGATAAAAACATTTAAATCACTTGAGAAAGGTTTTTGACAGGTGCAGGAAGTTCGAGATATCACTAAATCCAAAGAAGTCCTTGATTGCAATAAAAGAAGGAAAATTGCTTGGTCATATTATTTCAAAGGAAGGAGAAGTCATTGACCCAAAGTGAGTTTCAACCATACAAGCACTTTCACTACCATGGAATAAAAAGGAAGTTCAAGATTTTCTCAGGAAAATCAACTTCTTATGGAGATTTATACCAAACTATGATGAAATAGTTAAGGATATTACTGATATGCTGAGAAAAGACCATGAAGTCAAGTGGGAATTTCAAGCAACATTTGCTTTTACCCAAATCAAGAAATCTATTTTTGAAGCCCCAGTATTATAAAAAATATATATAGATATTGTGAAAAAGGGATTATATATATAGATAGATATATATAGATAACAAAAATCCAAAAATGCAGCGTGATAGTTAAAATGTCGTTTTTCAATAATTAATCATGTTTGATTAAATCTTAAATGTGATTAAATTAAAGAAAAAAAGAGTTTATTTTGAAACTAGACAAACGACAAGACTGTTTGTCGTTTACGTTAAATGTAATAAAAGTCTAGTGGATATGATTTGCAACGCTAAGAGATTAATGGCTCTTAGACTGCTCCACATCCCCCAAGTCCATACAAAGTTTAATCAATGGGGGCATCACGAAAAGTGGTCATCCCTCATATCGCCTCCACCACGTGCCCCTATCACGTTCACTCCACACCCCCTCGCTCCAAAACCATAAACTGCCTCCTACCGCCTCCAAAATCTACTCTCTCCCATCCATAAAGCCATTACACCCACTCCCAGTAGTTTTAAATAAAAATCCTCGTTTTTCCATCTGTCAACTCCTTATTCTCCAACCATACTCCCATTTTAAAATTTCTCGTTACATATTAATCTCCCCCGTGGCCATTTAACGTATAATTTGTGATAGAACCATTTAAACTCATTAAAAACATTTTTTATGTTTTGTTGAATATTATTGGTTGCTTATATTTTCTCTCTCTGCTCTGCGAAGTCATAAACTGAACCCTTGCTACAAGTTACCAAGCCGAACAAATGCCAAATTAACCAGTGAAACTCAAGAGACCATTCCACCTATCAGTGAACAAGGGAATCGTTCATCTTCAGGAAATTACAGATGTTTCTCACTCCTTTTCTTTCAGTCATGTCTTCAAAGAAGAAATCAAAAACTTTATAAAACCCCATGCTTCCTCCCACTATCGACTTAGACCATTAGCCATTAGTGGACCAACTCTATAAAGTTTCTGAAACCAACTGCAAGTTCGATCTTTATGAACTCCACAATTGATTAAAACATAAATTTTTAAACAAATGATGAATTAAACCTCTGACACTCATCTTTACCTCAGTATATCATTCCACAAACCCATCATTTCCCAGAATTCATTTCATGGTGTCATGTTAAGTATGTTCCCAGTCAAAGAGTAGTGGTTTCCCAAAACAATGAAGCTCTTTTTACAATTACTGCTGAATCAATTAATTGACAAATGTTAGAGAGTCAAAACCCTAGACCCTTGCATCCATTTTCTCTAGAATCCCTCATGGATATCTATAAAAATCTTGATTTTCTCCAAAGAGCCAATATTTTTGAAACCTTTCTACCAGAAAATATCCAATTGCATAAAACCAATCCACGATATCAATCATCTATGTTTCTAGAAATGACCAAGCAGATAATATCCATTTTCTAATGTCTGTTAAGTTATTATTCCAATTATTGGGTTGATGAGGTCCTTATAGGTTTCTTGTCAGTTTTCTTAGTTAACGAAAAGTCATCTCTTATCTTCATTTACTGTGAATTGTTAGCAGAATCAATTCATGATCAGTTCATGATGTTCTCTACAGAAGGAGAGTTCAAATATGCTTCTGTCTTAGTATATTTGTTCATGTTTTATCAGTTAGAGAGGTTTTCTTTTCTCTTACAGAAGATGGACAACCAAGGAAATCCATAATCAGTAACCGATTGGACTTCCTTGGTGAGGAAGAACACCATTGAATTCACATTCAGTGACTTTGTGGATGAGTTTATATATGTTGTTTCTTGTTTATTAAGCATTGATGTAGAACGAAGGATTGGGCCAGAAATCAGAAAAATTCTACATCTCAGTGAACAAACAAAAATAGGAGATTGGTATCTATACCAAAATTATACAAAGATTAGGATCTATGGATTTGAACTACCTCCATATAGATCACCTAAGTTTGTCCCTATCTGGATTTTTGCATTGGAATACATTAGGTAGATAATTAACATGGATCAACTTCATTTTGTAGCAGCAAAGGAGAAGGCTCAATTTAAAATAAAAACTCAAATAGGGCCTTTTATTTGTAATGCTAGATCAGCAGGGAAGAAAGCATAAACTCTTTTGAAACATATGAATTTCAAACTTAGTTTCACTTGGTCATATGATCCCCTAGGAGTGATTTCAAAATTAAGGGTAGAGCAAAACGCTACCCCATCTACTCACACTCCTAGCTCTGAGATAGAACAATACATGAACCAAGATGAATGGCCGGAGAATACACTTCAGGAGGCAGAAGAGCAAGTTATATCATCTACAACATCACAAAATCCTATACCAGAAGAAAAGTAGGACAAAAGGCCAAGGGACAGTGCTTTTGCTATGGTGAGAGAAATTTCAGCCAAGGAATTCAAAATATACAGTAAGAGGCAGAAGACAAATAATACAAGTGAAACACAACAAAAAGATACTACACAACAGTGCCCAATTGTCATGACAGACCCATTTGTGCCATCATCTTCTAGAAGAGAAGAAATGACCGTAGGATCCCCTATGTATTCAGCCAGTCCAGATGTATCATCATCTTAGACATGAGAATCACATCAGACTCAGAGAGAACAAAGCATATTTACATTTTACAAGGAAAGTAAGCAGAGGAATGAGGCTTTGAAAGCTTCCCTTATTTACAGTTCTGGAAGAAAACATCAAATTTACAACATAAGCTACTTTCTGCCTTTGACATTGAGAAGGTAAAGATTCAAATGGCCTTCCTGAGACCCAAAATAACTCATCCTAGAAATGCAGATGATTACACTAAATCAGTGTTTTCTTTTGATGCAAATTTAATTCATCCTATTGATGAGATTGATTTACATGAACAATCTAGTAAGCTGATATATTCTTCTCTCAGAAACTCAACTATGAAAACATCTAAGCTTCAAGCATCATTAAAAAATATTCAATCTCAGTTGAAGTTAGAGAAAATATCTTCCTTAGATAAAGATACAAGGATCAAATCTTTAGAGGATTTAGTGATAACGCTGGGATATGATCCCACCAATGTGAAAGCATTATAAGAGGTAATCAAGAGAAAGAATGCAAACATTGTTGCTTTGAGAAAACAACTTAAGCTTCCTTCTACAGAAGAGCCACAGATTAAAGAAATAGGACATCTAGAAAAAGAGAAGGAGAACATGTTCAAAATCATAATTGAACAGAATGCACAGATAGAAAAAATGGAAACTAAAATTGAAATGCTTTTAAAGGAAAAGGAACAACACGGAACCTACGAATAAAACGTTGTTCTTTCATCAGTTCCAGTGACAACAATTCTAGTTACAGCTACAACAACAACAACATCTACATCAACAATGACTTCAGGAGTGGAAACTCATTCCACTGATTCAACAACAGACCTTGCAAAAGCACTAGAAGATTCATCAATTAAGGGACAGGAAATTGAGAAACTGAGAACTCGGCTTAATAATTTGCAGGAGAAAAAACAGAAGGTTGATAATGTATATTTAGCTGAGTTGCAGAAGACACATAAGCTTACGCAAATAATTGAATTCTTAGAAAGCTAATCTGTCATAGCTGACACCATTACACAGTTTAAGAAACGTATATGGATAGAAATAAATGAGGCCATCATTGATATATGGCCTTTAATTGAGATAATCTTTGAGCAAGATGAACTAGTGCACAGAGCCAAAGAAGTAATAGACGATGTGAAGAAGGACTTGGGTTTAAAACTAGGAAAAGAAAATGCATTAATAAGGGTTTTGAATTTCAAAACTAAAGACGAACTGGAAGAATATAACATAGGGGATAGGATAGAAAGTATTTTGGAAGTGAGAAGGATTCTCACTAAGAAAAAATTGATGTTGCAACTGGAAAACAAGTGCCATGACCTCGAATCAAGTATCCAGAGGTTTCACTGAAAATTCTCTGCGTTACATCGAAAAGGACTACCTAGATTAAAGGGAATTGGAGATAAATTGATTACTTTAGAAGAATATTAAAAGAAATTATATTAAATTGATACTAGGGCTTCTACAAAAGGGATAATCTAGTCAATATGTCTGAGGGTTTCTTGAAGGAAAATGATGTCCACCCTCTCAAGTTTGAGGAGTCTCTGGAAGGCTAGTTTTTAGGTAGGACTAGCCAACCCGCGACAATTAAAAGAGAGCCACTTCATGGAGAACCTTAGGGAATGGTGGTCTTAGCTCTAAGGACCCTGTCAATGGAGAGTTATCTACCCTCAGATACATCCAAACCAGCTTGGTGGATATCCTTGGACATATAAGAATGCCTGCCTCTTGTAGATTTGGATGGTTTCGGAGGGGGAACAATACCAAGTCTGCAAAAAACACCAGATGATGATTTGACCAAGGAGTGAAGGAGATATGGATGGCTCAGGTGAGAATCACTACATGTCTCAGATGAGGGAGATGTTGATGCATGTTGTAGGTTGACTCTATTGTGCTTCTTTTTGTTCAGGTAAGTGCTTTTCCTTGGTCACTTTTTTGTATATTTCTTCCTATTGATGTGGTTGTCTTCTTTGTTGTTGTGTGCATGCATTTGGTCTTTGTTGCTGCTGTTGAGATTTGGATAGGAGTCATCATGTTTGCAGGTGTGCTGGAGCTCTTTGCTTTCATGCGTGTTGAAGGAGAATTTATGGAGAACCTATTGCTGTGAGAACATGGGTTGCTACAGGGTTTCCTCTAGTTACTACAAGAAATCCTATAACTGCCTTTTTCATCATTTTTTTTGTTTTTTTTCACTTGGAGGAGGAATGGGTGGTGATGTAGGAGTGGAAGGATGGAAATTGAGGAGATGGAGTGGTAGGTGAGTGAGGTCAATGATGGCATGACCCTTAGACTCTCTTTTTCTATATTTTTTTAGTATTTTTATTTTATTTTTCTGGGTGGTTTTTGATGGACACAGAGGTTGGTATGATCATGAGCTGGTGTTGGGTGAGCGGTGGTGAGGTGTATGGTCCCTTCTTTCAACCTAGAAAATGCATGCATCATCATTTTCCAATTGGAATTTCATTCCTATAGTGTTTCATGACATCCTCTACTACTACAAGAAACTCTTGTAGAAACTATAGGAAACCTGTAGAAGTGAGAAAACTCCATAAAAATTGGTTTGTGATGCTTGGAAGTGAGGATGGATGATGGATACATAGTAGGTATGGGAGATATTAAATGAACGAAGGAATAATGGGGTGATGCTTGGCTTGTTGTCCCTTGAAATCTGAGTCTTTTGTTTCCTTTAAAAACTTGCAAAAATCATATAATATTATTAGTGGGTAGGTTTGAGGTCCTTGCCATTGGATTTTTCTTTTCTCTTTTCTCTTTTTCTTCCCTTTTTTTTGAAATACACATAGGTTGCCTCAAAGGAGGTTGTCAACCTGTCTGCCTACCCTAGGCACCTCAAGAGAGGTTTTCACCCAGGGATCTTCTTATTTTCCTTTTTTCACTCTTGGGTTACCTCAAGGAGATTTTCAAACCAAAGGTTGGCCTAAGGTGCCTCATAGATATTTTCACCTAGGTCCCTTATTGTTTTTTCTTTTCTTTTTTCCTTTTTTCAAAATTTTCAAAAATAATAACAGTCTTCAAGAATTTCATGAGCTGGAAGCTGAGACACTTCCAAGCACATTCACTCCCTTACTAATGGTACTGATGAACTCATCCCTTGATAGAGGTCTTTTATAGGCTTTCAATCTGTATCCATTGACATGTAAGGGGATACCTTCTTCATCAATGGTCCTTATTTGCATAGCCCCATTATCATGGCACTTTTCTATCAGATATGGGCCTAACCACCTGATCATTAATTTTCCTTTGAAGTCCTTGAACTTGGAGTCATATAACAGAGCCCCATGACCTTCTTGAAAAAAATTGTCTTTGATGTTTTTGTCACGCCAAACCTTCCTTTTTTACTTGAGTAACTTCTGTGTGTAAGAGGGCCTGCATCCTGAATTCATCTAAACCATTGAGTTGTAGCAGCCTCTCTTGTTATGCCTTTTTAAGATCCAAATCCAATTGTGTTGCCATTTTCAAATTGTTGTACTCAAACTCAAGGGGTGAAGCGAGTGGTTGTCTTCCAGGTTGTATTATAGGCCCAAGTGTCCTCCACTAGTGTATCAGCCCAATCTTTTCTCATGTTGCTCACAACCTTGATTAGAATGCCTTCCAATGCTTTGTTGGTAACCTCTACTTGTCCATTGTTCTAAGGATGATAAGCAATTGGCTTCCTATGTTTGATTTTATGCTGCCTCAACATATTTTCAACCAAGTGTGAGGTGAATTGAGCTCCTTGATTAGTGAATAGCTCTCTAGGGTACCCAAATGTGTAAAATACATTCTCCCTTAAGATCTCAACCACTTCCTCTTATGTTTCTACCTTGTCAGCCTTGGTTTCAACCCACTTTGCCAAATAATCACTGCGCACAATTATGTACTTTTTTTGCCCTGATGGTGGATCGATGCGCCCAATGAAATCCATGCCGCACTTGTGAAATGGCTCAAGAGTCACTTTAGGTTGCAAAGGCATTTCATCCCTGGGAGTAGGTTTCCCCATTCTTTGGCACTGGTCACATCGACTGGTGTATCTTTTTGCATCTTGGTGGAGAGTGGGCTAGTAGTAGCTAGCTTGCAGTACCTTGAAGGTTGTCCGCTTGGCTGCAAAGTGGCCTCCACAAGGCCCATCATGATAGGCCATAAGGGTGTCAAATACCTCCTTCTCCCTGACACATCTCCTCAAAATTTGATATGGGCATAGCTTGAAGAGATTGCCCCCAATCCAAGTGAATGGGGCACTCTTTCTTATAATTCTGTTCTTTTCCTTGGAGGACAAATTTGGAGGGAATTGTGCAACCACTAAGTAGTTGGATATGTCAGCAAACCATGGAGAGAGAACTGAAACAGAAAATAAATTCTCATCTGGTAGTTGATCATCAACCATTCCTTCCTCACTTGCAGGCAAAGCAGGTCTAGACAAAAAATCTACAACTACATTTTCTCTACTAGGCTTATGAATGATAGTTATATCAAACTATTGTAATAAAATCAACCATCTAATAATTCTGGCATTCACATCAAGCTTGTTCATCAAATATTTAATAGCAGCATGATCAGTATGTACAAAGGTCTTGTAACCAGTGATGTAATGTCTAAATTTATTCAGGGAATAGACAACAACTAGGAGCTCTTTCTCATTCATAGTATAGTTCAATTAAGCCTTGGACAAATTTTTACTTACGAAATAAATGGCATAAGGCAATTTATAACACACCCAACCACTTTGTAACACACCCAGCCACCTAATTAAGGGACATTGTAGTTGAGATTTGTCTCTATGCCATCACCATATATGATATAAACATAATGAAAATAGGTATAAAAGATATAAACCGTAAAATAATATATCTATATATATATTTCAAAGTATACATAACATGCAGGGAAAATAATGCATAACTAAAAATACTTATCATTCATTGAGCACCAACTAGTTGTAGACCTTATACATTCCTCCTTTGCATACACTCTACTGCTCCTACTCTCTCAATAGTGGGTCACTACCAAGCCAGGGCCATGACTCCACCAACACAAGGATTTCCTAAATCTAGCTATAGTACACAACAATTACCAAACAAAAACAAGGTGAGTGTGAAAAACCCTAACAATATTCTAGGTCAAGGTGAAAAACCTCAATAATATTCCAACCTATAGTCTCTCATCCTCCATCAATCTACTGAATCCAAGGTAGTGCACTCTCTTTTTTGCACCTACAGTCCATCGAGATGTGCCACTATCCTTCTAGGGTTTCCAACTTATGCTAGTTAGGGAATCTCCAAGTCTTATGGCTACTAGGAGTTTTAGCTGCCTTTAGGGGCTTCCAGGTACCCTCCAAGCCCCACACAATGACACCTAGAGCTACACTTCTTTGTTTAGGGCTCTCTCCTTCCCCAAAGCAACCCGAGGAGAAGTGCACTTGTACCTAGATCCACCAAATATCCTTAGGATAGCTAGTCCTTGTATGGCTTTCCTTAGAGAAGACACTTTAGTCTCATTGGTAGCATTGATAATGTGCAATGCCTTATTGACCTTTTATTTATAGCTTAAGATAACTAATATTGCATCAAGATATATTACAATTTTCATATATATTCTAACATAATCCCATAAAGTTACTTTACGAATATTATATTGGTAATATTTATTTGGCTTAAGAACCATCTCTTAGTTTCACACCACCACTTTTCCCTCTTGTGGAGTCCTAGCCCTTCATATTCTTCTTATCCCATGGTCTGCAACCACGGTGTTATTTTATTAATCTAAATATTTTTACATAATACATCTACTAAACTCATTGGCCTTTTAGCACATAGGCTCTCTAACCAAATAGGCACTTTGGCCTTAAAATCACATCTATACATTAGCCCATAGGCCTAACACACTTATACAGATAGACGCTTTGGCCTCAACATAAATTGGCACACTAGCCTAGATATCATGTATTGGCTCATTGGATTGAGTGTCACTTGTATATATACATTACAATTTTGGGATTAAACCAGGGGTATCAAAAAATGAAAACATGAGTTGACCAAACAATCAAGTTATTTAACCATCATGTTAAGCTCAACCAATGTAATATTCTAGTAAACCATTGGTTAGATTAATGAACTAGACAATCATTAGTTGAGTAACTAATAAATGTATTGTTAGTTGGGCTAACTAATCTATCAACCATTAGTCAAGACGACTAACTATTCAACCATTGTTTGAGTTAACTAACTAGTTGGCCATCATTGGAGTCAAGTAACCAATCATCTATCAATTAAGTTGACTATCAAATTTATTATCTGATTGAATATACTAATAGACTATGTTATTCCAATATAAATATGGCTTGAAATGGTAGTTGAATCCATTGAATGTTGACGATATTTGCCACCATAATGCTAGTTGATCACTATAATGCATAAATTGACTAGGAAGTTGATACAGTTGACCATATTTTCGCTCCAACTCTCCATGGTCATCTTGGTAATCTAAAACTTTGTTAATTTTAGGCTTCTACACATTTTCAACCATGTTTCAAACAATTTCCTTTGTGCTTCGTCTCTAGTCGATGCAGGATCAATGCTAAAATTAACACTTTGACATCACATTATGGTATACCCAGAACCTTCTCCACCATTGTCTATATAGGGCACCTCAATTAACAATGCTATATGAATATTTGCATTATGATACTAATTCATTCCTTTGGTATTTGTCTCCAAAAGTTGACTTAACCTAATGAATGATGAGGATAACTAACTAGTTGACTAGAAATGAGAATACATCACTCATCAAACACATATGCATTATTAATTGATTCAATTAATTAAATATATGGGTGAATTGCCATATATTGTACTAAGGGATCTACTTCCCAATGACTACTTGTCAATGATAAATGTGGATTCCTCCAACCATCAAACTTTTGTCAGCTACATACTTCGTCTATTATCTATTGACTACATAAATATAAATGATGTAGGTAATAATGCCCCATAAAGGATATAAATGTGAAAGTATAACAATATGCAATATCATGCAAATGAATTAGGCACATATAAATGAAGTGCAACATGTTGATAAGTTAACAACAATAACTAATAAGATAATTACACCAGATAAATATCACACAAGATACCTGAGCACTTGTCTTTGTAAGTATCGACTAAGTGGCTACAAAACTCAGATATTCCACCTATACATAGATGACACTACTGTAAATCTTTTAGTGTTGGACCACCTTCGAGTTAGGCTATGATTACCAAAGGAAAAAGGCTCACCTAGAGCCAACAACGGACACATTGTTTGTACTATACAAGTACTATGCCAAGTACCAACTTCAACAAACTCCCTAACTACATCCCAACATCCCCTAGCTTAAAATACCTAAGGTAAGTGTTGACAAGGATAATCCTCTCTTCAGACAGAGACAATCCCTCTAGCCCAATGAGTGGGTGTAGCAACTGAAGTGACAATCAACTAGAAATATTCCTAAGTTATAATTGAAAAGTAGAATGAAATAGATGACCTACCTCATTCTGATGCTAATCTGGTTTCCTTTGTTAAGAACCTCAAACCGCTTGTGTTACGGGCTTGTTCCTGCGTCTTTTAGTGCTTATGTACCTACACAAGTGATCAAGAGACAACAAAGCATACTAAAACCAATAGAAAATTCAATAACAACCTACTTAATTGATCAAGGAATGCCAAGCTAATACATACATGAACATATATATTTTGGGAAGATGAACCAAGAGATGTATACTGTTTAAAGAATAAAGGGGAGATTACAACCATAGCCTTGATGTTGAAAGGCTCTCCTTGAGTGGTAATCCAAGTCCAAGCTAAGAAACTCTCTAAATACTCCTTCTCCAAGTCTAATGAATAGCCTCTAAGCACAAGCTCAACATAGGGGTGCAAATGGACATAGACCAACCATTTGGGAATGGGAGAAGAGGAATTTATAGGCTAGGAGAGGGAGTTAGGACTCCTACAAAGATAGGATTAGGCCCACATCTCAAGGAGGTAGCTCATGGGGATAAGCTAAAGAGGTCAATTTAGGAGGATTCAACCTCATCTATCTGAAACCACCTCCAGCTCGCTGCTCTGGAAGCTTCTATATCACGAAGCTACTCATCCTCTTTGGGAAAATTACCTTTTTGGGATCATCATGGGTATGACAGGGAACAGAGCAATGCCTTCGTGGGTCAAACATGGTGTAACAGGTGGTCATCGAGGTTTTGAGCGTCATCAAAGCGATGACCCTCATTTTAGGGTTTTAAGAGCTATTTCTTCAAGGAAAGCTCAAGAAATTTTCCAAGCAAAGTTAAATGAGGGATCTAAGTTGTATACATGGATGAGTATACTATATAATGGTCATGTTAAGGGAACTTTGGGGTATTTCATAGGAAAGTGCAAGAGGCATGAAAAAATACTATGTAACAGATACCCATAAAGCATGAAGGCAGAATGAGGAGTGATGACTGAGATGATTTACGAGATTTTTGCAAGGATGAGGACACACACTATCAGGAGACCTGCAAATCAATTATGCATATACATATACATATCTAAGATCAAGAAATGAATCCACGGCATGGATGCAACCATCCAGATGATGAAGACTATATGAAAAGATCCATGGTATGGGCACAACCATCCAGATAAAAAGGATCATCATAAATATAAAGTCTCACAGTATTGTCACAACCATTCGTATAGTAGAAACATGTGTACAATCATGAATGAAATATAACTCCATGCATCCTGAGTCATAACAGACAAGACTCGGGGTCTTGCGCTCCATCTCGAACCGATCAATGTACGAATCCTAACATGCGAATAAACATGTTGAAGTCGAACATGCTAGAAAACCACCTGATTACCGTCCAATGATGTGGACCGTTAACAAGTGTAAGAAAAACCAACAATAATGACAATGGATATCAAATTACAACAGTACAATCTGTTAATGTGATATCGAAGTTGAGGACCAACACTCATGGAATCACCCGATCTAAAGCCAATAATGAAGACTTGTGGTCGGATGCGAAGAACTGGCCATTATGGCATGCCAACTCTAAGGTATTGAAAGGGAGTTTCTAAGTCATCTTCCTGGGTAATGAGATGAAGTTAACAGGAAGCGACTTGTTGAAGGAGGGAAATGATGAATCCCCCATCATCAACACAAAACAAGGAATAAAGTGGAATAATATTCAGGATTGTAGTGATGACTCAAACAATGTATAGGTAAATAACTGCAGATTGGACTTGTCTTGAACATTGGCGGCACGACACAGGAGTGTGGCAACATTTGACTCGACATAGGGCTAAAGGTCATGATAACATAATGGAATAGTCAAATTAGAGGAAAAATGGATCACCCAAACCCAGGAGAACAAGTGACTAAGTGAGGATATCCCAAACCCGACAGGATAGAAGAAGAGTATCATGTTCAAGAGTGATATGCTGCCTATACAAAGGATGTCTCATCTTCGTTTTCCCCCGATATTTCTAGCGAGTACCCCTATTATTTTTATCACAAGCTTGAAGGGGATAAAATATGCTTGTCATGTAAGTTCATTCTTCAAATGAATCCATCCTAGTAAGTTTTACGAGCCCTAGGAAGGAGAAGCTCGATCTCATCATGTTGACGAGTCTTTCATCGTAAAGTTTTAATGAGTTCAATGTAAGAACAAATCAGTATATTTTTCATATTTAGAGAGTTTGAAAAACAAATGAAAAAGAAAACTCCATCATGTCCCTTTTTGTAATTTGTCCCTTGAATCCAAAAAGGTAGAAAACAATATCTGAGGGAACCTCTTGACCATGTCGACCAAGGTGTACCTTTTTCGTAAATAGTCAATCTCAACCTGAAAAAGGGGTAAACGCATACTGAGGTGACATCCATTTATTTACTTTAACGAGTTTGAAATGACAAGTACTCGGCAATATTTTCAATTTTCAAGACTCAGAAAATAGCTCAAAGATGACTCAAGGGGGGATCCTTCTTCGTTTATTTAATGAGACTGAAAAAGAGAAAAAATAAAACTCGCAAGAATTGGTCAATAATGATCATTGTTGATATTGAAGGCACATGTAACTGCACAAGAAACACACCCATCACTGATATCGAGAGAAAATATTAAAATATTATGAAAATATTTACAAAAATGACTTGCAAAACTTATAAATAAGCAAAAGTAATTTTATTTTTTACCATTTTATCAAAGTGAGCTTTGAAAGTGCATTTTGATTCCTAATTCTCTTGATTTTCTAGTGGCTTCCGTGGGAGATCCAGGGTACCATTTCATGAACCGTCTGCGACAGGTAAGAGGCCCATCCCTGATCTTGCAATTTATCACTTTTTATGCATTTTAAACAATAATTTTGATGCTAGAAAGGAGGATTTCAAAAATTTAGGGCAACGGCAACCATCGGGTCATTAAATTTGCGATGGTCGTGCTTGATTCTAAAGGCTCATGCGATGGCACCGAGGGTGAATTTTTAAGAAATAAAACTATCTTTTAAGCAAAAATTGATGATTTTGATCCATAAGAAAGGCATTAATAAGTATTAAATGTTGTTTTTAAAGAGAATATGGTCTTGGAGTGGAAAGACCATCAGACATCTCAAGATCCTAAATGCATAAATGCTCTGAGGAATTGTGGGCTTCTAAAATTCTTCACAACCACAAGGTTAAGGGCTCAAATGGAATTTTTGCCATATCTGATCAGTCTCTGGGATGTAGATCAAGAAATTTTCATCATCAAAGGCCAAGAAATAGAACTGGAAGAGATGGATATCTACTTCATCATGGGATTGTCCCGACGAGGGGAAGCAATGTAACTCTTTGTATCTCGCCAAGGAGGTGAGAGTACAAGGAGACTAGTCCAGAGGTATTGTCCCGGTGCTGAAATGACCAATGGAGGTAAGGTGAAGATAGCGAGAATCACCAGAAACCTCATCTTGAGAATGATTTTGTTTACTATAGTGCGTGTAGCTAGCACACAAGCCTTGCATGAGGCTTGAAAATCCTAGTTCCAATACGCTATCACATGTTTGACCCCCACTGTCTTCAACTGGTGTGGAGGCCTTTTGGAAAACATGAATATAATTAAATTCCAATCCTTTCTGTGCTTCCCAATGGTACGTTGAAGCATAGTAATCAAAAGTTTATTAAGTGCTTCAACTTGGCCATTGGCCTGTGAATAATAAGGAGTTGAGCTATCATGTCAAAGGCCCAATTGAGCAGTCAGCATTGTCATCATGTGCTAACAAAAGTGTGATCCATGATTAGTCATGATAGTTTGAGGAATGCTAAAACGTGCTATGATGTGGTTAAAAAGGAAATGAGCAGCAGGAATATCGTCGGCATTGTATGTAGGCATCGCCTTAGCCCATTTAGTAAAATAGTCGATTACGATGATAATATAACCATGCCTCTCGACCAATTAAGGGTTACATGTCATGAAATCAATGCCCCATTTTGCAAATGGGCCAACGGTAATTACTGGGTGTAGGGGTGCGAGTGGATTCCGCTACCTACAGTTGAAAATCTGGCATTCGTGGCATTTTTGGACAGCTAGAATGCAATCTTTGAAGATAGAAGGCTAGAAATAACCGCTATGGAGGATTTTATGAGCAGTGGAATATCCAGACATATGACTACCACATGCACTAGAGTGGAAACCATTTAATACCTAGTCAACCTCTTCAAGGGTGAGACACCTGCGAAGAATAGAGTCCACACCGACCCGATACAATGTATCACCAAGGATCCGATAGGGTTGGGACTGAAGCCAAATGCAGCGTCGATCGGATCGAGACAACTCAAATCATGAAATCAATGCCCCATTTTGCAAATGTGCCAACAGTAATTATTGGGTGTAGGGGTGCGGGTGGGGCACGCTGCCTACGGTTGGAAATCTAGTATTCATGGCATTTTTGAACAGCTAGAATGAAATCTTTGAAGATATAAGACTAGAAATAACTGCCATGGAGGATTTTCTAAGCAGTGTCTTATCCATACATATGACCACCACATGCACCAAAGTGGAAATCATTTAAGACCCGCTCAACCTATTCAAGGGTGAGACACCTGTAAAGAATAGAGTCCACACCGACCCGATACAATGTATCACCAAGGATCCAATAGGGTTGGGACTGATGCCGAATGCGGCGTCGATCGGATCAAGACAACTCAGATAAGAATGTTTGGGTTTGGAGATACATAATAATATCTCCATACCATGGGTTGAGAGTGTTGATCAAAACAGAGTTTCATAGGGTATCTTCTCAGTAAAGTCAATTGAAGTGCTTGCAAACAGAAAAGCACAGATCAACTTAGCAAAGACAAGGGATTTCTTTGAGTTGGCAACAGTAAATTCCAAATCAAACTCCTGTAGGATAATGATCCATTTGGATTATTTTCCCCCCGGTAACTGACGAGTCAGTATATATGTCAAGGGGTTGCAACCAGAAATCACTGTGGTTTTTTGTAAAAGGATATAGTGTCAAAATATTTAGACGGCATGAACTGCCGCCAAGGAAAGCTTCTTGACATGAGCATATCGAGACTCAATATCGAGAAAATTCCAGCTCAAATAATAATCCATGTGCTCATTGCCATCATCATCGTCTTGAACTAACACCATAGAAATAGTAGTATATGTTGGAGCTAAGTATAGGAAGTAATCATGACGATAATTAGGGGGATGCAGTAAATGAGAACTAATCAATGCGATCTTTAAAGCATTGAAGGATTTCTAGGCAACTTCATCCCAAATAAAAGGGATCCCCTTCTTGAGTAAGTGAGTAAATCCCTTGGAAAGTTCAGCGTAATTAGGGAAAAATCAACTGAGAAAATTAGCCTTTCCCTGTAGGATCTGCAGTTGTAGTAATGATGTTGGGGGATAGGGGTAAATTGACAATGGATTCAACTTTCAAAGGATCAATCCGGATACCTTCGCAAGACACCACAAAACCCAAGAGCCGGCCAGGCTCGACACAAAACACACACTTCTGTGGATTGAGATGGATATTGTAATGCCGACATCGTAAAAAGATGGATCTTAAGTGATTCAGATGGTCATGACGCTTATCAGAATGAGTTGGTAAGTCATTGAGGTATGACTAAACAATGTGTTGAATGTCGTGAAATGCATAAGGTATTACTCGTTGGAAGGTAGTGCCAACATTCTTCAAACCGAAAGGAATATTTTTGTAAGCGAAAGTCCCCCAAGGATAGATGAAGGCCATTTTATGCTAATCAGTGGGTGAAATGTTAATATAGTTATAGCCAGAAAAACTATCCATGAATGAAAAAATATCACTCCCAGTGCATTCGTCGATGATTTGATCGATAAATGGAGTAGGATAATTGTCCTTAAGACACTCGCGATTGATATCATGGTAATAAACACAAACACAGATCGTGCCCTGCTTTTTGGCAACATGGATAACATTGGATACCCCATCCATCAATGGAATAGGAAAATCTTCTTTTAAAAGCTCCTCCACTTCTTCTTTGATAGCAACATCCTTTCGAGGGTGCATAGGGTGAGGTCGTTGTCGAATAGGCTGAGAACCAGGATAAGTCAGAATCTCATGCACCACTATTGTTGGATCAATACCAGGCACTTCCTCATTTGAACAAGTGAAAACGTCTCAGAATTATTTAAAAAGTTGAGTATAAGTCTTGATCTCATCTAGAGAACAAGAAACCCAAATATGAATGTTCTCGATAATTCTGGGTTTAATGGAAATGTTAAGAGGCATAGTAGCAGTGATGTTCCCCATATTACCCTTCGACAAGACTTCATGTACTAGGATAGGTGTCTGAAGTGGAGATGTAGGATAATGAGAAACATACGCTTGAAGACAGGAAGGCATCTCATCGAGGCTAGGAAGAAAAGAAGAATGATGATGTAGACCGTTCCATGGAGTTTCATCCAGAGACATGACCTCAACGATACTCTTGTCGGTCCAGAAAGTCTTGATCAAAGGATCTAGAGAATCCCAAGAACCAAGACATGGAGATGGCACGTAAGTGTTGAGATTCATACCGAAAACAATATGAATTTCTAAAGCGACCATCGAAACCGAGACAATTTCTTGATAATTTAGCTCCAATGGACTTAATGGCATAACATACGCCAAATGAATCAATTTGATCTATGGTAGGGATAACCCAAGGATATGTAGAGACAGAGATCATATTGACTAAATGACATTCAGAGGTGGGAGAGTAAAAGTACCCATTAAAGAAGAGTCTTTAAAGAGACCTGCCCCCATGCTCTCGTAAGGAATCTCAGTGTTTCCCATGTAAGGAACGTTGTCATTCGATGAACCAGAAGAGAAAAAGGATAGTTGATCAATCGGGACAATTTTTCCTTCATGAGGAAAACAAAGTACGTAGAAAAAAGAAGACACCACACAAAACATGGCATGGGTCCAACTTCGTCCTAGAAGAAGGTTGTAGTTGAGATTTGCATCTACAACTTCAACTTCTAATTCAACTGTCTTTCCTTCTAATGTAATCGGCAAGTTCCTGAGAATACCATAAGGACGTGAACCTATGTCGTCAGAGGCTTCCAGGGTGTTCATAGATTGGTTAAGAGAAGGATACTCAATGGATTTCCAACACGAAACTGACATGATGTAGGTAGAGGCAGCTTCGTCGATAATCATTCGATGAATCATCTTTCCTTTGATAAGAACCTGTATCAGAAATGCAATCTGATGCAGAAGATGAGGCATGTGGTTCTCTAGATCAAAATTAATCAAACTCGAATCAGAAGGATCGATAGCACCTATAGCAGACAACATTGACTTCCGCTATGTTGGACAAGATTGGAGAACCTCCTAGGCAAATATTGTCGAAGGTGCTTGATCTAAATCCTCAACAATATTGTAATGTTGCGTAGCTCTAACATTCAAATTAAAAGATGACTTCCGAAGAACACCTTTGGGAGGTGGTCAGATGACGAACTCATTGTTAGGGCACTCGATATGGTTTATACCAGAACTAGATGAAGTAGAAGTAGAAGGAGCATTAGTAGTTTCTTTCTCAATCGTCTTCTTAGACATGGTTTGATAGTTCTTAGTTTGAGTAGCAATCGAGATAGGTGATGAACCTTGCATCATGAACACTTGAGAACCTGAGGAAGCAGAGGACTGTGGTTGGTCTACCAACTTCATCTGTTGTGATGGAAAGGGTTCTTTTAATACAACCAGAGTTCGTTTCAGCAAGTGATTAACTTCAGAACATCGGGGGCAATCCTTAGTGTAATGATCCTCCTCACAGATGAGGCAAGGATATTTCAGCTTTCTTCTAGAAGCATCATTAGTAGATGATTTAGGAGGTTCCTATTTTGGGGCGTCAACTTTTGCCTTATATTTTCCCTTCTTTTTTCCTTTAGAGGCCTTATCTTCTGAAGTAGACTGAACAACATGTACCTCAGAGGTTTTACAAAGACTAGGTGAATTTTTTGAGTAATTATTGGAACCAGTGTTCGAGATAGATTTCTTCTTCGAAGAAGCTTTCGGGGGATTTTGAGACACGGAACCAATCACACCATTGACCGGTGGTGTATCAAAGACGTTGATGCTATCAGATCCGATGATGATCTCGGAGAATCATGTAACATCTCATACAATGTGCTAGATTGCAAATAGACCAAGTCTAAATACTGGGCATGGGTGATAGCTTGATCTTTAGTAACACATCCACCCATAGCTATGTCCTTAGAAATATTTCTAATGAATGATTTTGTGAACCATTCTATCAACAAATCATCATCAATATCAAACTTGATGACGCAACGCCGATGTCTCTATTCATGGATATGGTCGTAAATCTAGGTCATGGTGTCTTACTTAAGGGATGTAAGAAAATGAGTGCCAGTTTCATATCGAATCGGCTATTGGAAATGAGTGAGGAAAGCCACAGCGAGAGAGTTGAAGTCACTGTAGGTACCTTGAGGCAATTTGATGTACCATTTAGTGGCAGCACATGTGAGAGTTCTCTGAAAGAGTCGAAGACGGATATAATCATCGACATACGAATTGGAGGAGCACGAGAGGTGATATGTCATCACATGGGCTTGCGGATCCTCCTTAGCTTTTCCCTTGAATTTGGTGCAATCGCTCAAAATTCTCGTTGGAAATGGAGGCCAATAAGGCGAATGAAGAATGGGATCATTCATGAGCCACGAGAAATCAGGCAACTCTAACATAGCCATGAAAGGCAATTGCGTGTGGGCATATAGGACCTTTGACGAGACCTAAAGTGCGAAGTCCATCCTTGTTGGTAAGGATTTTACCCCCATAGTGGAGGATTTTGTCCATATGGAATGTGATTTTGTCCCCACTAAGGGCTCCCATGACCATAAGGTAGTTTTGGTCCAAGATAGGCTTGATATTGTCCTACCATATGCCGCTGATAAGTGTTGTACGTGGCATGTGGGTTATAAGGTTGTTGAACCTGTTGACCCTTGATGTAATGAGATTGAACCTGCTATTGCAGGGGTTGACCTTGGCCTTGCAAAGGCTAACCTTGCTAATATGCATATAAAGCTTGTCGTTACCAAGGTTGACCTTGTTGTTGCAAAGGCTGACTTTGTTGTTGTAAAGGTTGACCTTTCGGGTGCAACGGTTGGCCTTGCAAGGACAAAGGTTGAGAAGATTGCTGAACAAACTGAGTTTGTGATTGCAAAGGCTGTTGCGACTGCGGCAAAGGTTTCCCCTGTTGTTGTAACAGTTGCCCTTGCTATTGCAATTGTTTCCCTTGCTGCTGCAAAGATTGTCCTTGTTGCTACAAGGGTAGCTGGACAGTTCCTTGGGTTATACCCTAAGGGTATTGATAGTTCCTAAATTGAATCTGATCGTATCCACCAGGAATAGTGGACTGACTAGGCTCAACATAAGCTCTAGCTTAAGGAATGTAAGCCGGATTAACCAAGGCTTGTGAACCATATGGGACATAAGCCTGTTGGAATGGAACTTGAGTCATTTACTTTCTGTAGCTAGCCATTCATACGTGTTTATGTATGCATCTGCAGGTACAGTCAGGATTCTCCATCTATTCATTAAATCTATAAACTATTGAGCATTAGTGGTCAAAAGCCTTGTCAAGCTGAGGGTGTTCATGCATGTCTTGAGTGAAAATAGAGTTGAAATAGTCATCCGACTTGATCCAAACCCCAATCCATTCCAATAGTTCAGAGAATGATATTGAAGATTTATATGTTTCCAGGCATCTCCGAGCTACAACCTAGGAGAGTTTCCCGAAGTGCTAACAGGGTTATTAACATTCTCGTCTAGATTAGACTTGAGATTGACAAGTGTCCCTCGAGAATTAAAGTGGAAAATTTTGGAGTTATGTTTTGGCTGTGGTCAAAATATTTGGACATGGTAAGGGCTATGCGCCCATAGTCCACAATGTGTTCTTCCATGATGTTTAGCCTCCGAAGAAAGCCCGACACAATAAAATTATCCTAAACATTATCCCATACCCGAAACATTATCCTATATCTTTATATATATCCACAATATATTATAAGTTAATATAAAATTTTAAAATTTATAATTAAATAACTAAATAATATATAATATATTATATATATATTATAATATATTATATATATATATATATATATATATATTCTTTTTTTCTTTTTTTCCTTGGGAAAAAATGTAATTTTCATTGATATATAAAAATTACTTGTTGTATATGCCTAAGCATATGCTGTAAGAGGCAGTGTCTGTCAGATAATTAAGTTCCAAAAAGAAATCCAAATATTGATGCCTTTAATCCACACAAGGAGGCATCTTTTTCTGATTTGTTCATCATATTGTTTTACCAAAAAAAGTAACGTAAAAACTGTAGTTATATAGCATGTCCATAGTTCTTGCTGACAACTGAGAAAAAAATAAACATATGGATATTTACAGGTGGTAATTTAAAGCAAAAATCCATGATCTAAGCTTCCTATGAGCTTGCTATAGCATCTATGTCCATGAAGGGTCGGTGGTAGTACTGGTAGAAATTTCCTTCTCTATGTTCTTGGATCATCCAAGTGCCGGATGGCTTGTGCGCAGCTTCTTTGGATAGTTTGTCAGCATCTGCATTTCGCTCCTTGAAAATGTGATGACATGTAAATGTGTCAAAAGAAGTAATAAGATGATGAGCCTCTACTAGAATGTGTGATAGTGTGTATGCAGAGCATCTAGATTTTTTGTTAATCCAATCACAAACAATTTTTGAGTCTCCAAAGAGTTGAAGGTCTCGGCATTGGATTTGTAGTGCGTGTTGTATGAGGAATTTTGTAGAGGATAGCTCTGCGAAATTGTTTGTACCTCCCCCTAAACCCATCTATATATGGAGGGAATGAGAATCAGTGAGGTTTAGAATGGCCCCTCCCCCGCATCCGTCCTCATGGGCGGACCCATCAAAATAAGCCCAAGGCTTTGTATGGTCAATGGATTCGGGAATGATGATTCGGGGTCGGGTTGTCTCCTCGTCATCTGGTATGATGGAGTAGTCCAACATGA
Organism: Pinus taeda; assembly: GCA_000404065.3. Taxonomy (NCBI): domain Eukaryota; kingdom Viridiplantae; phylum Streptophyta; class Pinopsida; order Pinales; family Pinaceae; genus Pinus; species Pinus taeda. Next base: position 19,941 of record APFE030932715.1, on the reverse strand, counting down.
TACGGGAAGCAATGGAGGGCTAGTGCGACAAGGTGTTTTGGAATATGAGGTTATTGCGAGCTATCCACACTCCCCAGCATATAAGTAACGAGAAATTTCTGATTTTTTGAGGGCAAGTGCTTGTCCACCAATTCGACCAAGCTTCCTTTACAGAAGCGCCTTGCTACCTTGTCAAGGAAGAAATCACGGCTGAGATTGATTGCCATAGATCTCGGGTAGCCAGACATTCGATAAATAGGTGTGAGGCGGATTCATTGTTGCACTTACATAGGTGACACTAGAAGGGGCCATGATGTGCTCGCTTGAGTAGATTGTCTCCAGTGGGGATTTTGTTCTTAAGTATAGTCCAGATGAGAAGTCTACTCCTTGGGGGGGCGGATTTAGCTTCCATAAATGCTTCCACCATGACTCTAGAAATTGTGGGCAATGATCTTCAGCTAGAACTAGATATCCCTCCTTTGGTGTGTATTTCCCTATATTTTAGAGTTCCCAGATGACTTCATCTTCTTCCTCAATAATCCAGATATGTGCCTCAGCGAGGGCCGTGATGAAGGTATTCCATTGTTGTGTCCATTGATGGGGAATTTTTAATCTCTGAGCCGTTTTCCAGGCTTGCTGAAATGGGGTGGAGCGATCAAAATCTACTATGTGGCCAATATGGGTAATGCTGTTGTCTCTGAGGAAAGATCTGAGGTTGTCTGGCAGCCTATATATATTCCCGCATCCAATCCATGGATCTAGACCAACCCTCACTTTCATTCCGGACTGAATTTTCCATGTGATGCCAGCCCTGATGATGTCAAGTGATTTTATTACCGCCTTCCATATAATTGAAACCCCTAAATGTAATCTTTGTGGTTGGCTTATCCAATCCATCAGGTTTGAGGGTGCAATATATTTTGAACAGGCCACCTTAGTCCATATGCTATTTGTTGTAATAATTTTCCACCCTAGTTTCGCTGCCAGCGCTGTAGAGAAGTCTTCTAATTTCTTCATGCCCCATCCTCCCCATTTCTTGGGCAGATTTAGGGCCTCCCACTTTACTCATGTGAAAATTCTACCTGACTAGTGTCCCTTCCAAAGGAATCTACAAGATAAGGCCTGAGTTCTCATTAGTATACCCCGGGGGATCCATGCTAGTGACATCCAGTACATCAGGTTGGCCTCTATGACAACTTTAATGAGAGTAAGTCTGTCTGCCCTGGAGAGGTATTTGTAGTACCAAATGTTTAGTTTTTTCTCCATTTTGGAAATGAGCCAGGTCCAATTTGTAATCTTGTACCCCAAAGGTTTCAGTTTGTAGCCCAGATATCTGAGTCCATCTTCCAGCCTAAGAAGAGTGTACTGAAACCTTTACAGTGCATAATGGATTTCATGGGAGAACATCTTGCCTCTGTGAGGGTCGACTTGTTGCAATTTACAGTCATGCCCATGGCTGTTTGGAATAAAGAAATTGTGTTCCTCATGATTGTCAGGTCTCCAATGCTTCCATTAAGAAATAGAAGGACATCGTCCACAAATAACAGATGAGTCAAAGTGCAATCATCCATGATTTTTATTCCATTTAGTGTGCCTCTTCTGAAATCTTCTTTGACCAGCCTGCTGAGACCTTCCATTATCAGTAGAAAAAACAAAGGGGATGGGGGCAACCCTGTCAGAGACCTCTTTCATAATAAAAAAAGGAAGAAGCTGCTCTGTTGATAAGCACGCTGAAAGGTATATTAGTGATGCAACTCATGATCCATTTAATGAAATCAAAAGGGAACCCTAGGTGGGTTAAAAGCATTCTAATATACAACCAGTTTTCTCTATCAAAGGCTTTTGAGAGGTCTACCTTTAGGATCATACCTTTGATTTTCTTGGAGTGCAGAGAGTGTAGTACCTTCTGGACAGTTCCAACTCCTTCATGGATTTGTCGATCTTATAGGAAGGGAAATTGCTCTGGCAAAATATACTTGGATAGTATGGGTCGCATTCGATTTGCAATAATCTTTGTCATGATCTTATAGATGCAGTTGCATAGTGATATAGGTCTGTAGTCATCAAAGGTAGTGGGGTTGTCGGATTTCAGAATTAGGGTGATGAAAGTGGAGGTGAAGGATTCAGGAATCTTTCCACTATATCTGGAGAGTTCAGTGACTTTAAGAAGATCCTTCCCCAGGGTTTCAAAGAAAGCTGAGTAGAACTCAATTAACCAACCGTCCGGCCCTGGGTTCTTGTCCCTCTTAAACCATTTGATCGTGGCTTCTAATTCCCCGATAGTAATCTCCTTAGTCAGTTCCCTGCCTGCCTCCTGATCCTTAAAACAAGGGAATAATTGTGCTACTTGAATGATTTCGGCAGGATTTGCAATAGGGGGGGGCCCTGTAGGTCTGTTTAAAGTGAGAGTTCGCTAAAGAAGCCAACTAAGGGAAAGTATTGACAATGTGACCTTGCTCGTTCAAGAGTTGCCAGATGGTATTGATGGCTTTCCTGCCATTTGCAAATTTGTGATAGAACTTTGTATTGTCATCTCCCTCGAGCAAACAAATCGCCCTACTTCTCAGTCTCCATACTTCTTCGCGTTCCTTAAGGATTTTCCTTCTGGTGGCATATAGTTTCGTGAGACTATTCCTTTGATTGGTCACTTTGTAGGCCCCTTCCAGGTATTTTTCTATCTTAGCGATTTCCTTCTCGGCATTTAATAGAGTCTGATCATCTTTTATTCTCTTATTATGGGCCTAGGATTTGGATAGTCTCTTCAGCTCAATGAGGTTGTGGGCGAGTCCCTCTGTTATGTTCCCACCAGCACCCGGGGGATGCGCCTTCTAGAATTCCTTGATCATTTGATTATATGTGGGGTCCTTAAGCCGAGAGGAGCTGAACTTGAAAGGTCCCTTGGTTTTCTGAGGTCCCTATTGATTTCCACGAATATAGGTAGATGATAAGAGACCCCTCCCGATCCGACCCATTACCTATGAGGAAAACCTAAGGTCAGAAGTCCTTCCTTTATAAGGAAACGATTGAGTCTTCGAGCAGGACAGTCCTCGCTGGCTCTATTGTTCCTCCAAGTAGGTAAGAGCTTGGCAAAGGGGATGTCCAACAAATTATGGGTGTCCAGAAGATTCTCGAAATAGGCAGATAAAGGATCCAGTTGTGCATGATGTCCCCAAGACTCAGAGTGTCCAATGGAGAATTTTAAGTCCCCTCCCATGATTAAGTAATCTTTTTGAAAAGCTTATGAGCTGAGGAGTTTGTCCCAAAAGGCCGGCCTGTGTTGGCAAGGCCCATAACATCTATGACTCACACCTCCAAGCCCAAATCAAATGAGAAAAGTTCTGCCCCAATATGCCCAAGACCTCCCCAACAGTTACAGAGTTTTATGGAGCAGGTGTTGTATCCCAGGGCTAGGCCTCTGGATCTTCCATTAGCATCTATTCCTACAAATCTTCATCCAGGGAGCATAGGTTTGAGAAGGTGTGTAATGGTGTCAGCAGGTCCCAACGTTTCTTGGAGGAAGATGACATCAACAGGAAAGGTAAGTATCAGTCTGTGGAGGGCTAGTTTTTTTTCGGTACTAGCCAAACCTCTGCAATTGAAGGAGGCGTCAGATGAGGGATTCGATGCTCTAAGTGCCCTGTGAATGGTTGTTTGCCTGCCCAAGGCAATCTCGCCTCCAGCCCGTAGTTGAGCATTTTAGAGGGAGGAGGGTCGACCACTTAGAAGCTTGGGAGGAAGTGGGGATAAAGATAGATCAAGGCCGACATGATCCAGGGTCTTTAACTTCTGCTTGGCCTTGGATCGAGTCTAATACCAAGGAGAAGTAGGGCCAACAACAGGTATAGTGGTGATGTTGTTGGGGGGAGGGGGGATTTAGGAGTGATGGAATGGTGGCAGAGAAGATGTGATCAGTTGAGGGAGAGGGGACGACCAAAGAGGATTGAGAGGGAGGGTTCACGATTCCATTAATGAACAAGAAACTGGAAATTCATTTAATCCATCGAAAGTATGTATATTAGAGGGATTAGGAGAGTTTGGAATCATACCCGAAGAAACCACCGACTCAACAACCACTCTTGCCCTGGTGAGAGGAGGGGAGGGAGGTCAAAGCGAAGGCCTTCTGCGTTTCTTTGGGGTCCCCTGCGAGAGAGTCATGTCTGCATGAGGCAGGTCACCTTGGTTCCCATCTTCTTTGTTGTGGGGTTGCTCCTCCTGTTCCTGACCTGACTTTGGGGGAATTGTCCTTCCAGCTTCTCCCTTATCCTTGTTTTTAATGAGAGGGCAGTCCTTGTAGAGATGCCCAACCTTGTGGCATTCCCTGCATTTGAATGGAACGCCTTCATAATCCAGATTCTACCTCTGAGAGAAGTTCCTCCATTGGATTGTGATATGTTCCTGAAGCCCATCGCTAGTATCAATGTGTACTAATATTTTTGCATACGCCATCCTTCCTGTTGAGAGGTAGGATTTATCATACTCCAGGTAGGTTCCCAGGGAGTTCCCAATATGCCTAAAGGTGTCCTTTGACCAGAATTGAAGAGGCAATCCAGGTAGTCTGACCCAAAGAGGGCTTTGTTGGGTTGTGTTATATTCTTTCCACATAGTTAACAGGGGGTTTGAGGGGTACCCGTAACCCCACTTTATGGGGTCTGGGGCAGCGCCCCGAAAATTTTGGTTTTGGACCCTATGTTAGGTTGGGCGGACCCACCTATGGTTTTGTGCATGATTTTCGCACATGTTTTTTTTTTTTGGACGCGATGGT
>APFE030932715.1:0-10491 GCA_000404065.3 Pinus taeda | reverse complement strand
TGAGATCCAGTGGGAAATCTCTGTGTATATGTGTTTTATGTGTTATGCTCTCGCATTTTTATTTTTCCTATGATTTAGAATTTGTATGCAGGTAATTTCTGTACGGGGTTAAAACCTACAGGCTTGCTCCAAGTTGTTCTCTTTCTGGGTCGAAAAGTGGTGTCCACCTTCGAAGGAGCACCAATGCTTGTTCAATATGCCAAACCACTAAAAGTACCCAGTTGGTGTGCTCTACCCTGGCGAAACAAAGCGCGAACCATCCTTTAACAAATGTCTGAACCACCAATGGTTCGGCTAGATGATGCCCCCAAAACTAAGTGGCCCACTAATTCAATCTAGTGGCGTTGTAGAAACGGCCCTTGACTCTTCCAACTAGCACTTGCTCGACTGTGTCCATCACCTCGCTCCACTGGAAATCCTCACCCAAACTCAAGAATACCTCCAAAGCATTTAGTTTCAGGACCCTTTGTTTCTTCACTTTCCAAGTTCCTTCTTTAGGTATGGAATTCTGATGGGTACTTTGGGTAAGGTCAGTCTCAGGTGCAAGGACGCCCAGGGGGGGATTCAAAAGGAAAGACCCCCGAGATGGGAGGGACTTCTGTAATATTCCCAGATGGGTGGCCGAAGAGGGCAACACAGGGTGCACTGGATTAGAGGCGGCATGATCACTGGTGGTCGTCGCTAAGAAGGAGCAGGAGCCGTCAGAGAAAGGGAAAGATGAGATACCCTTATAAGAGATGCCCAGACTGGGATCTAGGGTTTGATCCACGAAATTTAGGGTAGAAGGAGACAAAGGTTGAGTAGTGAGGTCTGGAATGGAGGCGAGGCCTCTGAGAGTGTAGCCACCGAGCACAAGGGCCCTGAGATCGAGGGAAGCGAGGCAACAGTGTGAGTGAATTTGCAGTCGTAATGGTAGCTGCTTGTTGGGTTTACTTGGGGAGTTGTCCAGATGGAGGTACCCGCTAGTGGGTCTTCCGAGTAGTCTACTAGGTCCTCCATAATTGTCGCAATATTCCCGCACCAATTGCCTTCAGAATCCAAGGTCACTTGTCGCTGTAGTGACCGGGTAACAGATGGGGGTTAGTCGAGGAGGAGGGTAAGGGTAAAAACCAAAGCCGTAAGAATGGAGGTGTAACCGTAACGATGCAAATGGGGGCGGATGGTGAGTAAACGGGGCTGGTGTACGGGAGGGCGGTAAGGTGCAACAACGTAATCAGACGGCTGGAGGTGCTGTGCAGGCTGCACGTACGAGACAAAACCCTAACCCCATCCTGTTCGTCGTTTCTCCTACAGTTCCTCCATCACTACCATACGTTTGTTTTCTCTATTAATTTATATTATTTTTGAAATAGTGAAATATATCATAATTATGGTTTTTATATATAATGAGAATAATCATTTGTAAATATTGATTAATTCATAATTTTTATTTAAGAAAATTTGAGTTATTTTAAAAAAAAAATTAAAATAAGTCTAAATATCAATTTAAAGTATTATCCACATATCTTTGGGCTTTGTGTTATTAATTTAGTTACCCTGGATTTTAAAAAATTACATAAAAAATAATTTTATAATATTATTCTAATAACCCAACTTACTTCAATCTTTTAATATAAAAGTTATTTTCAATAAATTTAAAATTAAGCCCATATAAAATCTAAATTAATAATAAAAATATTTATTTTTTAATAATAATAAAAGCATACATACATTGACATAGCTAAATTTGAGGAAGAAATCCCGCGAATAACAGGTTTTTCCAAAGAATATTACCCTAATACATTCATTAAGGTTTCCAATAATAATTACCCTAACAAATTAATTATTATCAAATATTAATGTAGTCAAATTTGCCTAATGTTTGGAGGCTTGTGAAGCCCAAATAATGCTCGGAATAAGAAACTGGTTTCGCTTTATGACCTGGCATAAAACTAGTTACTATTTAGCGTCTTCAAAGTTTCTCTCATCCTCCTGCCACATCAATTGACCTGGTTTGTCTGATTATGCAGATAGCTTTGCTCCGGGGCAAGGAGAACGCCAAGAGGACACCAGGGGCTTCTGATACTTGGCTCGCTAGCTAACTTTTTGGAGAACCAGACGTCCTCATACTTTGAGGAACCGAAGCTTTTAGAATTGGAATTCATTTGGAACTACTGTTTTTTTTGTTTGTTTTGCAGAACCAAACATCCTCATTCTTTGAGGAACCCTAGCTTTTAGAATTAAAATTCCTTTGCAACTTTTGATTTTTGGTTTTGCGGAGTTTAAATTTAGGCACATTGATTGTTTGTCATATATTGTGTTTTGTCTGGTTATTTTACTTGAGTAGGAGTAATGGAATCGTCTTGCAGTTCAATGAATGCCAACAGGCATTCCACAGAGAAGCGATGTCTACGTCCTCTGCAGAAACAGGGTGCTTCAATGAATAAACACAGCGTATGCATTCTCTCCTTTTTTTACAGATAATTTCTATGCTGCAAACATGCCAGTCCCCCAATTAGGTTTATTACAGTGAAATGTGGCTAGGGGGCAACAGGTTATCCTGATTCAGTTGGAAGTCTGAATCAGGATTTGGTTTTATTGTTTTTGCTATCATAGAGCGATAGATTTATTCCGGCAAGAGGATCCATCGATTTGGACGTAGCTAGATTCATGGTCACGCAAAAGCAAAAAGACAATAACGATATCCATGCCCTCTCCCCTTCCCCCTTCCCTTCCAAAAAAGCATACAAGAAGGAGATGGCAGCCACTTTATTGAAGAATGCCGGTGCTGACAACATTTGCAGAATCCTTTCTTTCAATGGAAAATCATCGACTGTTTCCCAAGCTTCACAAGAAAATGTGTTGGCTAATCTCCCTATTTCTAGAAGAGCACGCAGATATATTCCTCAGGTAAGGCCTGGATTTCATAAAAAAAAATTATAGTCATTTTCGCTAGACATTCCCTAATCAGATCCTGAATTCTATTGATGTTTACTCTTTATTGAATCAAAGCCCTTGGTCGTATTTGTCATTGCAACATTATCCCATCTTGAGGAATGTTTTACACAGATTTTTCCTTTTCTTTTTCATTTGCTACGCTGAATTCGCTACCACACCCATTCCAATTTCTTAAAAAAAAGTTATTAACATAATGGTGTTAGAACTACATAGAATTTCTTCACAAACCGAGCCATGATCCCATTTCGTTTTTTAAAAGCATTGATATACTCTTCTGACACCAGATAAACTACATTGTATTTGGGGTTTTTGTTATTAGTACACTGGATATGCCTATCTGAGGACCATTGTCCTTTGTCTTTCTTCCTTCACCCAGTAATTTAACTTATCCATTTTGATTGCAGTCTGCAGATAGAACCCTGGATGCGCCCGACCTTCTCGATGATTATTACTTGAATCTATTGGATTGGAGTTCCACCAATGTTTTGTCCATAGCCCTGGGCAACACTGTATACTTGTGGGATGCTTCTAATAGCTCTATATCTGAGCTTCTGATTGCAGATGAAGAAGAGGGTCCCGTTACCAGCGTTAGTTGGGCACCCGATGGGAGCCAAATTGCCGTTGGGTTGAATAATTCTGTTGTACAGTTATGGGATTCGCAATCTAATAAAAAGGTAAATAAAACCTGTTTATCTCTTCCAAGGTTTTCTCATTCTAATATAATGGCAATCTCTAAATTTGACATGATAAAATTGCAGCTAAGAGCCTTGAAAGGTCATCATGACCGTGTTGGTGCACTTTCTTGGAATGGTCCTATTCTCACCACAGGAGGGCTGGATGGGATTATAATCAATCATGATGTTCGCACCCGTGACCACATTGTTCAAACATACAAAGGACATACCCAGGAGGTTTGTGGATTGAAATGGTCTCCTTCCGGCCAACAACTTGCAAGTGGGGGAAATGACAATCTACTCTATATTTGGGACAAGAGCATGGCATCCCATAATCCATCCTCTCAATACTTCCACCAATTAGATGAACATTGTGCAGCAGTCAAGGCCTTGGCATGGTGCCCCTTCCAGACCAATCTTTTGGCATCTGGTGGAGGGACTTCAGATGGTTCTATAAAGTTTTGGAACACTCAAACAGGTGCCTGCCTGAATACCGTCGACACCCATTCCCAGGTCTGTTCATTGTTGTGGAATAGACATGAGCGTGAGTTATTGAGTTCGCATGGGCTAAATCAGAACCAGTTAACCTTATGGAAATACCCATCCATGGTGAAAATTACTGAACTTACAGGGCATACTGCTAGAGTTCTTCATATGGCACAGGTATGAAAATTCATGCTTTTTATGAGTACTTATGCATGCAATCCATGTTTTCCCTTTAAATTTGTCCTAACGACCCTTACCATTGTTTTACTTCTTCAGAGTCCTGATGGGTACACAGTTGCATCAGCTGCAGCAGATGAAACACTCAAGTTTTGGCAAGTTTTTGGGGCTCCTGATGCCTCAAAGAAGACTAAGACTAAAGATACAAAAGGGGCTTTCAACATGTTTCATATGCACATCCGCTAAGAAGTATCTGTCAAATTTCATGGAATCAGGATGGATGTTCAACTGAAGGTACTAATTAGATGTTGTTTTTTTTTGTTTACAAAGCTCTTTTGCAGGCACTCTATAGTTCTATTGGATTTTCATGTAGCACATTCCAATTTCTTCTTTCTAATATATTATAATTTCTTAGTTTGTACTAATTGCATGAATTGTGTATAGAGGGGCTTTCAGCAAGTTTCACGCTCACATCCGCTAAGTATTTGTCCAGATTCATGGAATCAGAGCGGATGTTCAACTCAAGGTAGTAATTAGATGTTTTATTTTCTGCTTGCAAAGGTCTTTTGCAGGCGCTCTATAGTTCTGTTCTCTAGCATGAAGTGTGTATTTTATATATTGTGGACCCTGATGGAACGATGTCGCAACAGCCTTATGAGACAATGATCCATTTCTTCAGCTGCGTGATAACTGATAAGATTTAAAGTGGTTTTAGCAAGTCTTTGGAGCTTCAAAGACGGTTCCAAAAATGATACTTTATGGCTGTTAGCAAGCATCTGATTCACAACTATAAAAAGGCCTCCATGCTTCTACACATGGCATGATGATGAGGCGATGCTCAATGTTGCAGGTAATGCTTGAATTATTTATTTTGTTCATTAGCTGTAAGGAACTTATATCTATCTTTTTAGCTCCTGTATATTTTATTTTTGTAATATGGTACACGATCCCATCATGCAATTCTTGTCACATGTGTGAATTCTGATAGGATATTGATATTAATCAGAGTAACTAGCAACAGCTTTGTGAGACAATGATCCATTTCTTCAGCTGCGTGATAAGCTTTAAAATGGTTTTAGCAAGTCTTTGGAGCTTCAAAGACGGTTCCAAAAATGATAATTATGGCTGTTAGCAAGCATCTGATTCACAACTATAAAAAGGCCTCCATGCTTCTACACATGGAATGATAATGAGGGGATGCTCAATGTTGCAGGTAATGCTTGAATTATTTATTTTGTTCATTAGCTGTAAGGAACTTATATCTATATTTTTATGCCCTGTATATTTTATTTTTGTAATATGGTACACTATCCCATCATGCAATTCTTGTCACGTGTGAATTCTGATAGGATATTGATATTAATCAGAGTAACTAATCACATATGTGGCTACAATTCTAACATTAAAAAATATTGACTGCACTGAACTGACTAAATCCTTAAATAAGCAGACAATAAATTGAGAGCTTCTCATGTCCTGCCAGGACAGGCAATACGGACATCTTGTGTTGCATCCCTGTTGTGAGGTCATGTCCATGGATTTTAAAACTTCGCTCTCATGGAACTGCTGGCCTCAGCAATAATCTTTGTCCTTTGTCTCCAAACAAATCTTGATTTTTTGTGGAAATTGTTTCTGCTTCTTGTATCCAGTGATCATCTCTTGCCTCCAGTTATGTTATTGGGCTGTTTAACTGATGAGCCATTATATTCTGTGTTCCTCTGCTCTCATGAAACTGTCTTCCTGATCAATCATGATTGCCATATGTTGCCAAACACATCTTGAATGCTAGTCAAAATTGTTCACGCTCATTGGCACTATCTGGTCTTTATATCTTGCCTATGGTTACTGGCATCTATTATTGCGTTGTTGGAGAGACCAGTCATTCTTATCCTGTATTCCTTTGCATTTCAAATCGGTTAAGTTCTGGCATTTTTTATTTGTTCGATAGCCATCCTGTGCCTGTATTTTTCTATGAAATTTTGATGGTTTTTGTTGTTGTTGCGACTCCTCCATCTGGTTCCCGCTGGATTCTTGCCATATTTTGGCTTGCATTACACAATTATTTTTTATACTCTACGTTCAGCTAATTAGAATGTTTGCAGGTACCTCTGATTTAAGCATACCCATCTCTACTATTTCATGGATGTTGCCATTTTCTCTTTCCAAATGTGTTTTGCAATACCTTTCTTACCAGATATTACAGGTTACCAATGCCATCAAATCAAATTAAGTTGAAATTTCAATCATGGTTTCATTTTTTCATTTTCACGTCCCCAGTAAATTTTGGTAATGAATTTGGTTAACAATGAACAATTCGGTTAATGTTGAACAAGAAATAATCAGATGAAACTGTCTTTGCCTGTTCTTAAATTACCTTCCAAGGTAATTTAAAGGAAATACTGATAGGTATACTGGCAGCATTCAGTTGGTCAGATTTATTCAGAATTTGCAGATGATTTATAATTTATTATATACGGCTGCTTGATACTCAATATTACCATTTACCAGATGTCTAGCAATTTTTTTTTAATCCATTTAGTCAACAATAAAAATTGGATCAATGAGATGTAATCTGCAAATGAGGTCGGTGAAGAATCAGTGGAATAATCAAGATAAAATTCAAGGTTTTATCTCTAGCTTTGAAGGCTAAATGACACATTGTGAAGTATTTCAATCTAATGTTGCAGAATTTATTAAATGAGAGACATTTTGAGTTTGCAAGATACTGTTTAATTTGTTATGCATTGCTATACTTATCACTGCCATAGCATTTGTCTAACACTATGAATTGTCTCTTTACTACACATGTCACAGAAGATCGTTCAAGGTGCCTTTAACGAACATGGGATCTTGCCAAGGTGCCTTTAAGGAACATGGGATCTTGCCAGCATTCTAAGATGTTCGAGAATGGGTTCATACAGAGAAGAGCAGCATGGTTTGTCAATTGCATTTTTTTAATCTCAAGATCTTAATGTACGCTCTTTTGTTATGCATTCTGTACTTAGCTAGTTGCACTACATTTTTCCAGCACAACTGAATTGGTAAGTGTCTCTGCTTGATACTATCTGGGCTTCATCTTATTATCTTTTATGCATGAATTGTCTTGTAATTTCATTTTATTGTTTTTCTTTCTTTACTGACAATTGCCTCATTGTAGCTCCTCCTTCCCTTTGGGCATTGATAATCAATATCTATTGATGTCTGCCCCATAATCTTCCAGTGGCATTTTTCAATGCCACCAATCTTCTAACGGCATTTTTCAATGCCACCAACGGCATTTTTCAATGCCACCAATCTAGAGGAAAATTTTTCACCCTTTAACTTCTTAAATTGACATTAACTTTGAAGTCTTTCTGGGATTAAAGTTCAAGGCATTGGGAATAACTGAGATACAGGAAAAATGTTGATCAGCAGCCTCCGTTACATCAAAGCTTTGATAATTTGTTTGAAAGGGCAATGCCTGTCTGTGGATATAAATCCAAGTGTTTAGATACAAGTTTTCTGAAAACAGTTTAACTTTCGAAATTCTATTTTTATTTTGGTGCTTAGAGTTCTGAATTACAATTTAGCATTGAATCAAATAACTAAAAGTTCAGCCTATCCTGTATTTTCCTTTACTGAATCTACAATATATACGCTTCACTGGCATGAATTATAATATGAATGAAGTTCTGGCATTACATATCCCATCTATCAATTCAGTTCTCACATTTTTTAATTACACTTTTAATAACTTATGAAAACAGCTACAAGTGAACATTTCTCCAGAATTGCTTAATTTTTATTTTTTATTTTTAAATACATGATGGTGTAATTATTACAAATTCATAAATTAAATATCAAATATTTATAAATCATCATCATTAGTATTATTTTTAAATTTATCCTAAAAAATAGCTATTTTAACATGGTAACATGAACATAACTCTCAAAAGTTTTTGAATATGTAGAGTGAATATAGTGAAAATCTAACAAATAGATATATGGTTTATTATAAACATTTGGAATTCTGAAGATGGTATTTAAAACAATGGTATGATATTGGATAAATAAATGTAGGTTTTGAATAGGCAAGATATATGAAGATAGATTGGACAACAATTATATGAAATATGTATAACTCTAATATTTGGGTGTCATTATATGTTTTATTTTATATGGACCTGAGATATGAACATTGCACGGCTTTTATGAATTTTTATTTGTATATCTTAAAATTGAATTGCCGAATTTTCAATGTGACATATATATGGAATATATCACCTCTAAATTGTAATTATTTTTATTAGTTTAGAATAGTATTGCAAAACTTTCAATGTGACAAATCATCTATCAATTCTTAAAGCCTTATATATCAAGTTAGGGGTGGGGAGGTTTAAAAAATATTGCAAAACAATGTATTGATAAAAATATCAAATTGTGCAAGACAACTAAAGGGATGGAGGGGTTAGCTTTGCAATGAGATGGATCATGATTTGAAAGGTCATGAATAGGTCCATTGTGACATGTGGATATTGAAACTAAAGGTTATTCACAAGACCATTGTGACCTAGACTTGGTGATGGGAGTACAAGCAAACAAAGATTGTTAATTTAGAACTTTCATCACTAACAATAAGTGAAATTGTATATGCTTATGTAACTACACATTGTATAAAGTAGTGTTGGATTTTGGCATACCTAACCTAAAATCTTTTTTATCATACTTTATGTTTAATAGATTGGAATATTTGCTAGTACCTCTAAAATCTAACATACCCATCATTATTTCATGGATGTTCTACATTTTTCCTTTTCCAAAGTAGTGTGTCATACCTTTATGTATGACAAGTAGTGGAGATTTTCATTAGGAGATAAATTAGATTTAGACAAATTTGAATCATGGTTTAATCTTTTTATTTTCACTTCCCAATAAATTTTGGTAATGAATTTTGCAAATGATGAATAAGAAATACTTGGATGAAACTTTTGTTGTTTTATTCTTAATTCTAAGGTAATTCAAAGGAAATATTGGCAGGTGTCTTAATTTAATGTAGCAGAATTTGGTGTTTTGTATTAATTCATCAATAACAATAGGTGAAACTCTATATGATTATGTAGCTACACAATTTTTTTGTGGAGGGAAAAATCACAATTTTCATTAGAATGTTGAAAATTGCCTATTGTAGATGCTTCAGGAAGCATATGCAAAACAAGGTGGTTATTGCCACAATGTGATAAACTATCAAAAATCAATCCAAGGATGGGAGACTGATAAAAATATAAACACTTTGAAGACACAAAATCATCAAAAAATTAGGGCTTGGCTGCCCCAACATGTTGTTGATCATCATATCATCTGTGAAAATATTGGTAGTATTCCTACCTTGTCTGCTCTTGGATCATCCAATACACCCAAGGTTGGAACACGACCTCCTTGGATGGTCTGTTAGAAATCTGGTTGCGTAGATGTGATGACAAGCGATAGTGTCAAAATGTGATTTCATTAGCAAAGCCTCATCCAATATATTCTGGAGAGTGAACGTGACAGACAAATTGTTCATTAAACCAATTTATGATGCATTTGGAATCGCCAAAAATCTCAGTGTGTCTACGTCCCTTCTCAAGTGCAAAGTGTAACAAATGACAGAGGGTAATATGCTCAGCATAATTGTTTGTTCCTTCTCCCAGACCCATCTGTATTTTGAAAAAATGATTGTCAATGAAATGAAGGAGCACTTCTCCTCCACAGCCATTCTGCTAAGTTGATCCATCAAAATATGCCCATGATAATTTTCTATCAATAGTTTCTAAAATAATAGTGTGGGGTGGATGTGGGCGATCATCCTTCAAAATACTGCTATAAATTTAGATATGATGAGCTGAAGCTTGTATCCATTGAGCAGTGATGCCCTTGAATATGAGCTTGTTCTTGTGCAACCATATGCAACAACATATCAGGAAGGGGCGGTTCCTGATTTTGATGGGAAGTGTAGTAGACCACCATGATTACCAAGCCTCCAAGATGTTTGTTCCTTGCCATTTGTTGGATAAGTGTAATGTTGAAAGAACATGATTATAGAAAGATGTGGTGACAGAGCAATGAAGAAATAGATGTTCACTTGATTCTGCAGCATGTTGAAAGAGGATGCACCAGATTGGTCCTTGGAATGAGCACCTATGTAAGTTATCCCCAGTGGGAGCTTTATTACGAAGGATACACCACATGAATAATTTTG
>APFE030932707.1:0-24842 GCA_000404065.3 Pinus taeda | reverse complement strand
TTGTAACTCTGGCCTCTTTCCCAAGTTGTACCCACAATTCAAGATTATTTTCAGGGCCAGCTGCCCCCTGTCCCATCACAGGTCGTCGAGTTGTATTATCTTCTCTCCTCATGCTGCAGTTTCTGAAACTCTTGATCCTGTACTTCATCAAAAAAATTAAAAGGGTAATGATGAGGAAGATTTATATTTTATACAATGTCTCTACATGTCATTTTTCTCTTTACCCAGAGGCCTCAGTTTTGTAACTCGGCTTTGATACCACATGTCACAACCCCAAATACAAGTATTTAATTATACACCATAAAAAAAAAATTATTATTGTCTTTACACATATTAAATGGTATATTGTTAAACCTCTTGTTCACAATAGGGTTTAATTATATACATATGTATGGTATTACCATACCCCTATGAACAATGACGGAGTTTATATATATGTATACATTGTCGTTTAATTCGGTGTAGGATTCGATGGTGTCTAGCACCCCTATGCAGCCAACATACACCTAACACAAATTGAATCGTTAATGCTCCTTAATGGAGAGGTGGATAGCTGGACCTACCTCAAGATATTCCACTCGATCCGGATATCGATCTCAGAAGTTGGTAGAGGAATTTAATGTTGCAGTCTGGCCTCGATCTCCTCGGGATTACTGATGAGATCAATGGCGGTGATCCCAAATCCTTGATCGAACGGCTATGGTTCGATTGCCAACTATACAATGGCTTTTAGGGTTATGGTGTTTATATGTTATCGGGAGGTTGTTTTCTGAGGTTCTGTTCACTTACCACCGACTATGGCCATCTGCCTTCAAACGTTCGCCACAGGCTTCAATGCTGGAGTTTTGGGTATGCCTTTGTGCCCAGAAGGTAGTGTAATCTCTCAGTGCTCCGCCCTGAACCCAAATCATTTACAGGTAATTCCCTTTTTAGTTCCATTATTTTGATAAAGGAATTTACAGAGTTTTGAACAATTTGTTTTCCGAAGTTTATTTTCTCATCCATAATGGTTATTTGACAAGGTTCGATGGGTTCGCCGCGGCCGGGGATTAACCTCCGAGGAATTGTCTCACAGGTAAGCTTTGTGACCCTCAGCGTAGGATTTAAATATATAAGATGATGCCGAGAGCGAGCGTTAATTCCTCATCCTTACTGTGAGGTGATTTTTACTGCTTTGTATTGGAAAGTTTGAGTCATTATGGCTTCGCTTATCTGAGGGCGCCATCCATAGCTCGAAGCCAGGATTCTGCCCTTATAGGTCCTCAAGGCTGCTGCGATACTTTCGCGCCTTGAACGGGACTCCTAAATTTATGTTGCTAAACTCTAAATGTATTTGTCACGATAATTAGACTTCTGGTTAGCAGTTCTAATGTTGATACTGTAAGGAAGGTTTTATTGGCGAACCACTGTGTTTATGACTCAGCCCAGTTGTGCCTTTGAATATTTAGCATGTATATGAATATTTATCTTGCTGTTAGTTTGTACACGATGAACATAGCTCTGTTTCCAAGCATATATGGAATTTATGGGTTCTCCTTTTATGTACAAACACTGAGATTCTTTGACTACCTTTACGTCTCTCTTAAGACCCGACAAGGTTTATTAATCCATTACTTTTACATGATTTTGCTCTCGAAATAGTGTATATTTGAGTTTGTCGTTATAATACTTAGAGTTAATCTATGAATATTCGTATGGTTTCTCGCTGTAACTGGAATGTACATTATTTAGTCGTTCTGTTATTGTTTGTGCATATGCTGTCCAGTTGCGACCCTTGATGGTCTCGGCGCCGGAAACAATGGCTACTTCTTGACTGTAACTATTCTTATGGTTTTGGGTCTCGACAGTTTGTCCTTTTCTGTAACCGCTGTTATGGTCGCATATATGGTTTTGCTACAGAATGTAAACATAGTTTATTGGATACGAATTTCTTTCTTTTCTTCAGGCAGTTTAACTCTAATGTTTACATCGTTTTCCATACATGATTTATCTGGAATATTTTCAAGGTTTTCTAACTGTTCACAACCTCATATTTTCATTGTTTTTACATTCGAGTAAACTCGTCCCTTACGAGGGTTTTAGATAGTTTTTCTGGTTGCTATGGATCATTTGCCAATGTGCATGGATACTCTGTCTTTCCTTTTTGCATAGAAGAATATAAATTTTATTTCACCGAGTAATGTCTCGGTTGGTTCGACTACTGTGTGCAGACCATACGCACACTGGTCCCACCGAATCTTGTCATTATATAGTATTGTACTACTCCATTCGTCTATTGTCATTTTCTTTATTTGCTTATTACATCACTGTTATGCATGTAATGATTCCTTTCTGCCTCCTTAATATGTAATCCCTTCAATATATGGTATGATTTATGAAGGTTGTTTTCTTGAATTCGAATAATGCTGAGACCGACCGAGTCCGTTCAGTCCTCCACTCGGGTTTTATTTAATGATTTAGTCTGTGCATTTAATTTGTTTTCTGCATCCTCGCAGCATATACTTATTTCCTTTTGACATGCTAGGACTATTTATTAGGATATCCTATATCTTATCTTATAGTGTGGATAATATTTTCAAGAACATGGATGTGTCTTTAAATATAAAATGGTAACTGTACTTACCTGTACTGCTACGCTTACAGTCTTCTGTACTTCTCCAGAATAGAGAAAATTAATCCGTTGCTTGTTCTCCTCCCAACCACGAGATTAGTCAACCAGATTGAATCTCCCCCAAGCTCATTTGCTAGACAATTAATCCGTTGCTTGTTCTCCTCCCAACCACGAGATTAGTCAACGAGATTGAATCTCTCCCCAAGCTCATTTGCTAGACCACTGCATTCAGCAAATATAATGCACCACTTGTGCGTGTGCTATCTGGTCCTTACGAGACTTAGCACCCTCTTTTCTTCCTCAGTGCCTTCTTTTCCCCTTTTGTTCCTTAACAACCCGGGTCCTTTCCTTTTCTCTCTTTTTCTATGGAAATAGGAAAAGCAGTTAGGGTTTTTCCCCTCTTAGCAACTGTTTCTTTTTCTTTTTTTAATCTCGCAGGAAAAGAGAATAACTTCCTCACATAAAGTTATTATGTGTAATTACTCAATTTGTACTCAACTTTTGAATTAATAATATTCAAATCATTTTTCAAGAAAAAAATAATAATCTCTGTTCCATATTTACCTACAATGGTAAAACAGAAGATTTATTCACATAAATTATCCGGTCATTACACTAGGCAGAAAAAAATTCAAAAAATATTGTAGATACAGTGTTTGAATCTTGTTTTTGATGGTGGAAATAGATTCACCATCATCAAAAACTTCTAGTTCACCTAAACTTTTGAAATTTAACAACTATAACTTAGATTTGCAAAAATCATTGGTGGATTTTCTCTAAATATTTCCATAACTTTCTAGGCAACTCCTCCGCCTAGTTAGACTACCCCATAAATTTTATTATAAGATTGCAAATTTATTTACTTAAAATGTTTTTTTTAATGCATAAATAATTAAAAAATATATATTTAAAAAATTAAAAAAAATCAAATAGTTATACATTAATTTATTCTTATATATAATAAAAAATTCTTGTGAAAAATAAAATTTCCCCTTTCTTCATTGATTTATTTTTAACTTTCTTTATTCTTTTTCTCAACAAAAACTAGTGTGTAAAGTAAAAACTCATTAATTCACGATTATATAAAAGATATATGGCTCATACTTAGAAAAAAGACAGGTGTGCCCTAAAGAGATGGATAACCCAAAAAATTAGTTAAATAAAATGGAGCACTGGTTTTCATATTAATTTTTTAATATAAAATAATCTGGAGCAAATTTGTAAAATAATAAAATGTAAATTTATTTTGTACATCTATGACCCTGGTTACAGACCATGGGGCTCATCGATCTGTTTTCCCCTTTCATCTCCCATAAAGTAACTTTAATAAAATAAATGCTCATTAATTTACCGTTGCACAAAGGGTATAGGATTCAATAGGAAATGACAAGTGTGCCCTAAAGAGACAAGGTCAAAATTAAAATGAACCACGTAGGCACTGGGTTGTTACACCATTCTTCACCTTAATTTTTTCATATGAAATACCCAGGGGCGGACTTTAAAAATTACAAAATGTAAAATAAAGCCATGGCACAAAGTGAACTTATATATATCTTGGACGTGAACCACACAAGTAACGTCTCATGGCTCGTGATAGAGGTCTTCCTTATTGTAGGGCTTGACTCGGTGTTGGGCATCACTCTCTTTCTGTGACTTGTGACTTCATGAATACACTGGCTCTAACAATTTTCTTCCAATAAGGCATGTTTCTCTTCTATATCTTTCTGTCACATCTATCCGAAGGAGAATATTTTGGTTTATCAGCTTTCCAAGCGGGTGTCTCTGCTTCAGCTGATCTATTTCATTTTGATTGCCTGGTTAAGGGCATTGCCACCAGCTTCAACACCTTCCTTTTTTTAGTGAAGGTCTTTTTGCTTCTCTGTTTTTCCTTTTACTTTCCTGGTTTTTGTATTTGCTAGTGGATCCTTGTTTTCTCTATTTTTTAGCTGCGGGTTCTTTCTCTCGCCTTCCCTATTATCTGGCCCAGACAGCTTGACAGTTTTCTAGGTTTCTTTTCTGTGGTTTCTTGCTATCTAGAAGGGAGGCTTTCCACTGGTTTATCTAGCTTTAGATTATCAGTTGTTATCTTAATGCATTGTTTTTTTTCCACTCAGTAATAAAGACTCAGGAATATGTAACCTCTTTGTTTTCGTAATGAAATATGTTTTTTTTCCACTGAAAAATAAATGGCCATGATGAAATTGTTTGGGGCTCATTGATTTGTTTGCCACTTTTATCTCCTACAAAGTTTGGAAACTAGATTTTGATTCTCATAAGCTTTAGAGATATTAAGAAATCAGGTATACTGTAGGCTTTCACGTTTTCTTTGATTTCGAAATTGCAGAAATTTCTTTGAACTTTAGTTATATTTGCTTTCATTTTGTTTTGCTGGTTGATGACGGTTTGAAGGATCGTGAAGCAGTGACTTCAAATTGTGCTCAGCTGGTTGATGACGGTTTGAAGGAATGCTTTCAAATTTAAGGAATACGTTTTTTCTGCATAAATTAAAGGTTTTGCTGGAAATTCTGTTATTTCTCCCATTCCTCATAATTTTTTTGATTTTATAAGACGGATCGACTAGCGTTCAAGCAATTATTCTTCATTTAATCCTTCTGTTTGGAAGCTTAGACGATAACGTTAAAATTTACATAATTTGTTTTCGTTCATTTTCCCTTAATCTGTAATAATTTCTGTGGGCAGCCCTGTGATGTTAGGGCATTGTACTCATTTTACAGGTGCCAGCCGTGTTTAAAGTATTGATTGAAGAGGACTGTTTTTGTATAGTGAAAAATAAAAAGATATAGTGAAGAGGACTGTTTTCCTTGGCAAACTTTTGCACTCACTGATAAGAGGGTTTACAACAAATAAGGTTAAGTCAGATCTGGCCACCAAAAATAAGCCACTGCAGCTTGCTTTGACACCCAGAGTCTTCATACCCAAGGTGTCCCAATCACAACGGACCTTCATCAAAAACCAACGCATGGAAATAACACTGAAACCCCATATATCTAAGTTATGGTTGTTCACTACAATGCACTGTTCTCTTAGGTGATGCGTAAGCTGGAAATATTTGGAATCATAAACCGCATCCCAGTCATGGGATATGGACCGAGAGGTTACCAAATCAGCTGGCTGAAGTCTTAGAAGAATGTTCTGCAATATATCAGCGGGAAGATAAATGGATTCACCATCTTTCTGGACAATCACAGTTTGATCCGATTCGCGTACACGAATTTTTTTGTTGGGTCGGAGATTGGGATATAAACGATCAAACTCCTGAATCAAAAGTTCCATGGGAAGGTTTTCTGCAAAACGTATAGTTGCTTCTCTCCATGCAGGGACGAACACTAAATCTGTAGAGAACTTCCTCTCTCTTCCTCGGCAAACTAAGATTCTGTCCCAAGAGAGAGGAAGTTCTCTACAGATTTAGTGTTCGTCCCTGCATGGAGAGAACCAACTATACGTTTTGCAGAAAACCTTCCCATGGAACTTTTGATTCAGGAGTTTGATCGTTTATATCCCAATCTCTGACCCAACAAAAAAATTCGTGTAGGCGAATCGGATCAAACTGTCTTTGTCCAGAAAGATGGTGAATCCATTTATCTTCCCGCTGATATATTGCAGAACATTCTTCTAAGACTTCAGCCAGCTGATTTGGTAACCTCTCGGTCCATATCCCATGACTGGGATGCGGTTTATGATTCCAAATATTTCCAGCTTACGCATCACCTAAGAGAACAGTGCATTGTAGTGAACAACCATAACTTAGATATATGGGGTTTCAGTGTTATTTCCATGCGTTGGTTTTTGATGAAGGTCCGTTGTGATTGGGACACCTTGGGTATGAAGACACTGGGTGTCAAAGCAAGCTGCAGTGGCTTATTTTTGGTGGCCAGATCTGACTTAACCTTATTTGTTGTAAACCCTCTTACCAGTGAGTGCAAAAGTTTGCCAAGGAATATATAGTGAAGAGGACTGTTTTTGAAGAGGACTGTTTTTGTATAGTGAAAAATAGTGAAGAGGTGAAAAATAAAAGCCCATGGATTTGTTTTTATATGTTATGGAGACAAATATTTATTCCAAACATTTTAGAATAAGTAGTGACAAATAATGGAACTGTCTAAAACATTTTACATTTTAATTTTTTTTGCCATACCATTAACTTTTTAAACTTTTTTTGGGTCATACCACAAATTTTATTGTAAGATTGTTAATTTTAATCAATTAAATATATTTTTAAATACATAATTATAGAAATTGACTTAAAGATTTTAAGAAATCAGGCATACTAAGGGATTCCACGTTTTCTTTGATTTTCAGATTGCATAAATTTTCCATTTAACTAAAATTATTTTTGTATCTGTGTTCAATTTGTTTTCGCCCTGAAAGTTTCGAAATTCTTCAAAATTCATGGGATATTTCATATTTGAAGTCTACTACCAATATGACTACCAACAATGGTTGAGAGTTGATGGTTATGAACCTAGCTAATGAGACTACACTGCGAGATTTGCTGAGGCAATCGAGTGGCGACAAGTTCAGTATTTCTTCCACGATTTGGTCAGTAATTTACCAGCCTGCTAAGCAATTCTCTTAATAATGGTGACTTAAAACAAATGACTATGGTTTCGAAGGGTGAGGTCATATTTTTAGTTGATCTGTTTCAAAAAGATATACCGTGCAAAAAAAACTTAACAATACTTTTTTTCGCACATTACTTCCTTCGAAAGATCAACTAAATATATCGTCTCATCCTTATAAACCACAGTCATTTGTTTTAAAATGTACCACCAGGTTACCAACGACTTGGTAACGTGGACGATGAAGTGCTTAGCAGGCTGTATAAAATATCACCTGAGGAAATCAGGGAAGAAATGCTGGCCTTGCTACCACTCGATTCCTTTTGAGGATCTCACTATGTTTGCAACAAGTGGAATAGTGTAGTGTTATCAGCTAAGTTCTTAACCAGCAAATCTCAACAAGGAAGATGAATATGACTATCTCGATCTCAACAAAGTTGACAAGGGAGATGAATATGACTATCAGCTTTATAAGGAAGAGCTAGAGAAGACTGAAGACCATCTTAGGGAGCACTTTTCCCCTTCATGAGTCCTCTTCCAAAAAATGTATTCAAGTGTTTGAGGGTACGATGAAATCAACCTCACTTACAAAGTGTGCTTCCCCTTGAGCATAGTGTGTACAATTTCTGGTCCTTGATCTATTTTCAATGAGCCTTCTCAATTGTTATCGATGAAAATAGAAAAATATTTATTCTAAGTGGAAATCATTTTTTTTGGAATCCATAAATTTTAGAGTGAGATTGATTCAAATTGTATTTATGAATGCATAAATAAATTCAACACTGTGAATGGGGAGCACTTGAATTGTGTAGATTACTAAGCTCAAACTTACCATTTAAGATATATGTGCCTAATTTGGAGGCAAATTCACTACTAAAATATGCTAAAGAAAGATCAAAAAGTGTTCAATAGTTATAATATGCTAATTTTGAGGCAAATTCACTGCTAAATATGCTAAAGAAAGATCAAAAAGTGTTCAATAATTATAATATGCTAGGAATAGAAACCCATTAATTTTTTTACATGTCATGAAATATTTATTCTAAGGTAGAAAATAAAAATTGAGTTACTTCATTTTAGGTGTCATGACACCACTCATTTAAAAAGAAATGAAAAATAAAAGTTCCTTAATTTGTTTCTACCTACAATGAAAAGAAATATTAAAAGGTATGTGAAAATTTCTTTTTTTAGTCCAATTCAACAATAAATTTTATTGTGAGATTGTAAATTTTATTTATCTAAAATGTTTTTTTGAATGCATAAATGTATTTAATGTTGTGAAGTCATGGGGCAGCTCAATTGGTATTCAGAGATATGTGAAATCTTTCAAATCCCTCCTATTGCCACAGTGGCTATGGGGAGGAGGTTCAATTGGTATTTAGAGATATGTGAAATCTTTCAAATCCCTCCTATTGCCACCTTGGCTATGGGGAGGAGGTTCGTGGCTATTACAAAAAAATGTTATGAAAAACTTTTGAAGCATTTGAGTTGCATAGATTATATAGCTCAAACTTATTTTTCCAAAAAAATTGCTTAAATTTTGATTAGAAAATATGTTTAATTTTTTTTTTTTAAATCAAATAATTATAATATACTTAAAATAAAAATGCATTAATTCATTTTTATATATAATAAAAAAATACATATAAAGTAAAAAACAAGATATGTAAAACTGTTGAACCTCAGTATTAGAAAAAAAATAAAAAAATAATTTCATTATGTCATGAATTTGTTTTTACCTTTATTCATTCTTTATTTAAATTAAAAAAGAAAAAGAAAAAAGAAAAGAAGTGTATAAAGTAAAATCTCATTATTTCACCATTATCCTTTATAAGGGATAGATAATTGAGAAGTAAAAGACAAATGTGCCTTAAAGATATCTGCCTTAAAGATATGGTTAACGGAAACATTTAGATATATAAGATGTAGAAACATAGTTCACATTTAATTTTTAATAAAATAATCCGAGACAGATTTTTAAAATAATAAAATGTAAAATTATTTTGGACATGAAGCTAAAGTGATGACCCTCCATTAGAGTGTTTGGGGCTCATCCCCTTCCATCTCCTATAAAAAAAGCACATTAATAAAGTAAATGCTCATTAGTTGACCCTGGCACAAAGGGTATAGGATTCATAAAGTAAGGGTAGATGTGCCCTAAACTAAGATAAACTACATAGCGTCTACCCTAAAATTAAGATAAACCACATAGTGAGTGGGGTGTTATACCATTCTTACCATTCTTCACCTTATTTTTATATAAAATTCATTCTTACCATTCTTCACCTTATTTTTATATAAAATTCAGAGAGACGGGCTTTAAAAATTATAAAATGTAAAATAAAGCAATATCACAAGCTAAACTTATATATCTTGGACTTGAAGCTCAAGTAATGACCATGGTAAGAGCTCATGTGGTGGCATCATGGGGAGCTCGGGAGCCATTGGTTGTGCTTCATGGCTCGTGAGAGAGGAGATCTTGTAGATCTTTATTGTTGACGTTTTGAAAGTGGCCATGTGTTCTTTGTTGGAAATATTAATCCCAATCACTGCTTTAAACATACTTTGGAGGTAAAAGGACTGAAGTGAGAGAAGAAGTACAGTGCAGACTATTTCGCAACACAACACAGAGGTTAAAGCATTTAATTAAGTTTAGTAAATAAGTATCGACAAGCATTCACTCTGCTACTTTTGCCCACACTCCACACCACTATTGCCCAACACAGCACATAAGTTAAGGCATTTAATGAAGTTTAGTAAATAAGTATCGAGGAGCATTCACTCTGCCACTGTTGCTCACACTCCACAACACATGCAAGTTTAGAAAACCATTTATAATGTAACTCTTTCATGTATTAATGCAAAATTTGTATGTTGAGATAAATATGAATGTAAAAGTCATTTTGTATGTTGGGCAAGTGAAAGAGTGAGAGAGTCTTTGAGGTAGTGAGGAGAAAATCGTGGAGAAAATATTAATATTGGTGTGGGCGGCACGGGAAAATGGGTTAAATCACAGCAAATTTATTGTGAATGTGTTTCTTTATGTTTTGAAATATAATATAAAGTGGGACTTGTTCCGTTATGGTATTAATTGAATGCGTTTCCTTATGTTTTGACATATAATATAAAGTGTGGCTTGTTCCATTATGGTATTAATCATTCACGAGTAAATTTACCACCTCTCTTGTTTTACTCTTTGTTGTGGGTAAAATTTCTAGCAAAAAAAACAAGTGTTTTTACTAGCAATTAAAATTTGTTTTGAGGACAGAATTTTTGAAACGTAGAAAGTGTTTTCTTTCACTCAGAAATGGAAACATCAATCACAAGCTTGACTGATCCTCACATACCTCAATTTAATGGCAAAAAATATGATTATTCGGCTATTACAATGAAGGTCTTGTTTTCGTCTCAAGACATTTGGGATTTGGTGGAGAATGGCTTTCAAGAAACAACATATGCAACAACATACAATGCTTTGTCTCAAGCAGAAAGAGATTTGTTGAGGGACACGGGAAGAAGGATGCAAAATCCCTCTTCTACATTTTTTAAGCAGTTCATGAAAGTATTTTCCCAAGGGTTGCAGTACCAACGAAGTCCAAACAAGCATGGGACACCCTCTAGATAGCCTACCAAGGCATGGAAAAAGTTAAGAAAGCAATACTGCAAATGTTAAATAAGGATGCAAAATCCCTCTTCTACATTTTTTAAGCAGTTCATGAAAGTATTTTCCCAAGTGTTGCAGTGGCAACGAAGTCCAAAGAAGCATGGGACACCCTCCAGACATCCTACCAAGGCATGGCAAAAGTTAAGAAAGCAAAACTGCAAATGTTGAGAAGATATTTTGAAACATTTTGTATGAAAGAGTCTGAGAATGTGGACTCATTTCTTACACATGTTATTGGGTTGGTTACTCAAATTAGGTCTCATGGTGAGACATTTGAAGAAAGGAGCATAGTTGAGAAAGTTTTGAGAAGTTTTCCAACAAGGTTTGATTCCATTGTTGTGGCAATAGAAGAGACAAAGGATCTCTCACAGTTTTCAGTGGATGAGCTTCATGCATCACTGCAACAAGCTTCTCATTGGAGCATGCTTTCAAGGCAAAAGTTTCCTTTGGTCAAGGTCGAGGCAAAGCAAGATCATATGCTAGAGGAAGAGGAGGAAACCCACACAAAGGTGGAAGAAGCAACCCTTCAAGCACAAGTGGAAGTGGGAGTAATCAAAATCCAAGTTAGGGCCCAGGCCAAAATCAAGCACAAGGTCAGAGGTATGATAAATCTCAAGTTCAATGTCATCACTGCAAGAAGTATGGTCATTATGAAAATGAATTTAGAAAGAAGAAATATGACATTAGTAACAAACCAAGTGTAAATTTCTCAAAAAAAAATTAGAACCATGATAGCATGTTTTTAGCTTTTAATGTAGCACAAGAAAAACAAAGTGATATATGTCATCTAGATTCACGTTGTAGCAACTACATGTCAGGGAACATAGAAATGTTTTCCAACCTAGATGAAAGTGTGAAATTTAAAGTGACATTAGTGACTAATAACAAACTCTCTTCCATGGGAAAAGGAAGAGTTAATATCCTAACAAAGAAGGGGGATAAGAAGTACATCTAAGATGTCTACTTTGTCCCCGATCTTAAGCATAATCTCATAAGCATTGGATAACTCATGCAAAAGGGCTAGAATGTCTTTTTCAAAAATGATGTGTGCACAATTTTGGATATGCCTCCAAGCAGAGAGTTGATTGCAAAGGTTCAGATGGCAAACAATAGAATGTTTTCCCTAAAGATAAGAACATATTTGAAAGGAGGTGCACAAGAACAACTATCAATGAACTCACAAGAGGATGGAAGAAAATATGCAGTTGTCACACAAGTGAACTATCAAGCAGAGGTCAAAGATGAAAATTGGATATGGAATTTGAGATTTGGACATCTCAAATTTGGAGGTTTGGACATTTCAAGAGGTTTGAATTTGCTGCATAGAAAAGGCATGGTGAAGGGATTACCACTCATAGAAAAGCCGGACAACTTATGTGAAGGATGTATCTTGGGCAGGAAACATAGAGAGACGTTTCCAATAGGAAAGTCAATAAGGGAAAATGCACCTTTGGATATTTTCCACTCAGATTTATGTGGCCCAATGCAGACACCATCAATTAGTGGCAGCCATTATTTATTGACCTTCATAGATGACTACATAAAGAAGACATGGGTATATCTGCTCAAATAGAAAATTGAAGTGTGTAAGCACTTTTGCCAATACAAAGCTCTTTTTTAGAATTAAAGTGGACACTACATCAACGTCCTTAGGACTGACAGAGGTGGAAAATACATCTGAAATGATTTCCTACAATTTTGCAGGGAGCATGGAATTCACAAGCAAAATGGTGTAGCGGTGTAATATTCATAACCCAGAATATTCCTCAAACCCTAGCAAAAACTCGAACCAAATATGTGCAAATGATATAATAACCTAGAAGTGATAAAATAATAGTGAAACAGCATATAATAATGTAAACTGGAAATATAAGCAGATATACAAGAAACACAGCGAGAAATTCTAAGCCATTTTATTATACTGAGCAATAAATGAGTACAAGAGGTGATTAGACAAATGGCACCTCGACTTGCACAAGGCAAGTGAAGAAATACTCTCAGAATGATAAGAATGGCCTCTCTGTGTGGATGCTGTTGTTGTGCTGTTGCTGCTAGAAAACAAATGATGATTTGGGGTTGCTCCCCTCCTTGAAAAAAGCTGAAACTCTAGATTCGGGCTCTACTCAAGAAACCCAGAAAGATTTCCTCGAATGGTTGACCCTCGAAAAACACCTCTTGGGGTTTTGCACAGTTCCTCAATGCCCTGCGCTGCGACTGAAGAAAACCCCTCTAAACTCTGCCTAAAACTCAATCTCCCAGCATAAATCCACCTGCAAAACCCCAATCAAGCACTACAACCAAAAATAACTGCGTCCCTCTCCAAGTACTGTGCAGTCCTCCAAAATGTTGATGAAACTATTGCTGAAATGCTGATAAAACTACTACTGAAATACCGATGGAAATACCTTGCCCAAGCAGGCACTCGAAGTCCCCCAAGGCTAAGGGTGAGATCTCTAAATGGAGACACTCAATGCAATAAACAGTGCCGCAGACCAGGTAAACAGCGAGCGTGATCAAAAGTCGAAACAACTAGCTCAAAATGCACATAACTGAATGATCAAAATGAGGGGGCTCCTCTCTCTTTTATAGCCTTCACCTCTCTCAATCCCAAGGCTCACCTCTTCATACGTGGTTCCTGTCTTGCCACGTGTTCCTTACCTCTTGCACAGTCTCTCCATCTGTCTGCGTGGGCTCCATTTCTGTGTCCCCCTTTGGCCGCCTTGGCTCCCCTTTAAGTCACAATATTGTGCTACTAGGAAGTGACTTTTTATTCTAAAAGTGAGTTATGTCCCCCGTCCTCACATTTTTATTTACAAATAACTACAGAAGGAAAAAATTGAACAAAACCAAATATTCCAATTAGACATGGCTAATTAGGAATATTACCGTCTCCCCCGGCAAAATGTTGCTTGTCCTCAAGCAACTGAAGTGATGGATGCTGCAAGATCTTCTCATTCTCCCAAGTGGCATCCTCATCCGACAAATTCTTCCACCTCACCAAGAATTCCCGGACTGTCATGTTCTGTAGCTGCCTCTCCCTGGTATCAATGATAGCCTCTGGCTGCAATACCAAATGCCCCTCGTCATCCATGGGTGGTAGTTCATCTGTCACTATCACTTGCTGCCCCAATGCCTTTTTCAGGCACAATACATGAAAAATGTTATGAATTCTACTGCCTTGGGGTAGCTCCAACTCATATGAAACCTGTCCAACCCTGCGGATCACCCTCTACAACCCATAAAAGTGGAGATTGAGCTTCTCAGCCCCCTTCTGCTTTAGTGACAACTGTCGGTATGGCTATAATCATAGCTAGACCATGTCCCCCACCTCGAACTGTCTCTCCACCCGACCCCTGTCGGTATACAGCTTCTGTTGGTTCTGTGTTGTAGCCATGTTATCCTTGAGAGCTCGGAGAATATCCTGACTCTCTTGGATCCAAACCTTGGCTCTAGGAGCCTTGCTATCACCAAACATAACGTCAGCAAAAGATAGAGGATGATACCCATATAAGGCATAGAATGTTGACATACCGATGGAAAAGCTCCTACCAAAACCCACCCATGAAACGGCTGTCCCTATCATTGACGATGGTCTTAGGAAGACCATGTAGCCTGAAGATCTCTCTGAAGAACATCTCGGCCACTTGTGTTGTTGTATAGTGTGCGGATATGGCAAAAAAGTGTGCATACTTCGTCAGTCGATCAATGATGACAAAGATACAACCCTTGCCCTATACCATGGGCAACCCTGTGATGAAGTCCATCGAAATACTCTCCCATTTCCTCTCCAGAATGGGAAGAGGCTGCAATAATCCCACGGGATGGCTCATCTCTCCCTTGTTCCTCTGGAAAATATCACACTCTCGGATGTGCTGGAGTATGTCCTCCTTGAGACCCTTCCATGAAAATCTCTCCCTAATGGTCCTATAGGTTTTGGTAAACCCCTGATGTCCTTCCAATGGTGGATCATGTGATGCCTGGAGTATCTTCTTCTTGAGCTGAGACCCCTCAGTCAAGAAGATCCGGTTCCTGTACTAGATGATTTCATCGACCACCCTGTACCTGTCATCTGCCACCTGCCCATCCAGAACCTCACATGCAAACCTATCCTTGGAGTACTCTACTAAGAGTCGAGCCCTCCATTCTGTATCCAAGCTCATAAGAGGCAACGTGGCTGGTCTACATGAAAGGGCATCTGCTACCATGTTGTTCTTACCCTTTACATACTCAATGTCAAAGTCATATGCTTGGATCTTGCTGATCCACTTCTGCTGCCTCTCTTATAGTTTCTTCTTCTCCAAAAGGAACTTGAGGCTATTGTGATTAGTCCTCACCCTGAACCTGTTACCCACTAGATACTTCCGGTACTTAGCCAATGCATGCATGATGGCTAGCATCTCTTTGTCATATATAGAATACAACCTCTCATGCGGAAGGAGCTTCCGACTCTCAAAGGCTATAGGGTGACCTCCCTCCATCAACACTATGCCGATGCCCTCTCCCGACGCATCACACTCCAAAACCAAAGGCTGTATAAAATCTAGGAACACAAGCACTGGGCAGCTGCTCATAACCTCCTTGAGCCTATCAAAGGCTCGTTACGTTGTATCTGACCAACTGAATGCCCCCTTCCTCGTCAAATCTGTCAATGGTGTAGCAAGCTGCGAGAAACCTTTGACGAACTTCTGGTACTAGGTACAAATGCCAATGAATCCTTAAAGTTCCGTCACATTTCTTGGCTCCGACCATTCTTTGATAGTTTGTCATAGAACTGTTGCTCCTGTAAGATACTCAATACCGTCTCAATGCGCTGAAGATGCTCCTTCCAAGTCCTGCTGTAAATGAGAATGTCATCAAATAATACCAACACAAACTTCCTCAAGTGACTACGGAAGATGTGATTCATGCAGGATTGAAATGTAGCGGGGGCGTTGGTTAGTCCAAAAGGCATCACCAAGAACTCAAAGTTCCCATAGTGACACCTGAAGGCGGTCTTGGGAATGTCCTGCTCCCTCATGCGAATCTGATGGTACGCAGATCTCAAATCAATCTTTGAGAAGAATTGTGCTCCCCTCAACTCGTCCATAAACTCATCAATCCTGGGTATGGGGTACTTGTTCTTCAGGGTCTTCTTGTTCAGGGCCCTGTAGTCAATGCACATCCTCAATGTACCGTCCTTCTTCTTCACCAACACCACAGAAGAAGAAAAAGGACTCGTGCTCGGTCGAATGTGCCAAGTGCCAGCAACTCCTCGATAGCCCGCTCAATCTCATCCCGATAGGCCTTGGGGTGCCTATAAGGGGTGGTGGTCACTGCCTGCATGCCCTTCTCAAGCTCGAAAATGTGCTCAAACCCCTAATCTAGTAGTTGTCCTGGTGGAACCTCCCCAAACACTATGGCATACCGATTAAGGATGGACTATATCTTTGGATGTACCGTCTGCCCTATAGTCCCTGCCTCTGATTCACGCAGTTCCACTGCCCACTCTATGTCTCCCTTTCGGAAGACTACCTCCATCCAATGAGCCAACACAATCTAAGGTGGATATGTGTGTTGTCCCGATATCTTCTCATGCCTCCCTGTCTTCTCATCATCCCACTCCATCTCTAGGGTCTTCCAATCTATCGTGACCTTCCCTAGAGTGATAAGCCACTGAACACCCAGTATCATGCTGGTGTCGGGGATATCAACCATGAAAAAGTGGTTAGTCAATGTATAAGTTCCCATCGTCGCTCAAATCTCTAGAACATAACAAGCACACGTCATGGTCTGATCTCCTAGGACCAAGACTGAAAATCCATCAAAGCTCTCTGTCTGAATACCTCTCCGCTCAACCATCTATGCATCGATGAAGTTGTGGGTTGCCCCACTGTCAACCAAAATTGATATGCACTGGCCACGTACTGTCCCTCATACACGTAGAGTCAGATACTTGGGAACTCCTCGCAACGCTGCAAGGGCCCCTCTGGTGGGTGCAAAAGATGCACCACCTGCTGCTAGTGGTGGAGGTGGGAAAGGTCCCTGTATGGCATGGTTATCTCCCACCTCCACATCCTCCTCATCATCCTCTTCTCCACTGCTCTCAGAGAAGACCTCAACAAAATGTGCTTCGCCAACAGCACATCTATGTCCTAGTGCCCATGGCTCCTTATAGGTGAAGCAAAACCGCTTCTTCTTCAGCTCCCTCCTAGCATCGTCGTCAAGCTGTACTTGTCCTAGATTCCCCTTTGGAGGAGGAATCCTCACATCGTTCCCCTTAGACTAAATAGTATGTCTCTAGGGGTAAGGTGTCTGGGTCCTGGGTAAGACATCTTGTAAGTCCCGGGTCCTGTTGATAGCGTCTTAGGGTGTGGCTAGTTTAGTGGATCGGAATAAACCCCAAAGTGGCTCTTCTCACCCCTCAACATACATATAGGCCCTCTGTGTCATGGATAGGTCTGGTACCATCGTAGAGACCCTTAAGAAATCTGCAATGTAGGTCTCTAGGCTCCTTGTCTATTTGAGCCTTGTCAGCTCAACAAAATGCTACTCTGGATCCCTCCGATCAAATTGCTCCATCAGTGTCCTGATAAACTCATCATATGTCGTAACTGTAGAGTGCCCTAGTGTAACCATCCCATGAAACCACCAATCCTAGGCCTCACCATCCAAATGCAATGTTTCCACCTTGATGGCCTCTATCTCCGACATCTGGTTAAGCTGGAAATAAATGTCTAGCTTCTCCACCCAAGACTTTGTTGAACTGTTTGATGAACCATCAAATGTAGGCAAGTGGAATCTACTCCCTGAACGGTGGGTGTCACCATCATGGTAATTTCGGTACCCTCTGTGATGGTCGCGGGGTCTACTATCCCGCTAGAGCTGAAGAAAATCTCTGAAAGGGCTTCCTTGAACTCCTACCCATAGGCCTGGTACTATGCAAAATAATCGCCCATATGTCCGGAATCTGCCTCCTGCTCTAGTGTCCGAGCTCTGCTAACCCCTCAACATACATATAAAGCCTCCGTGTCATGGATAGGTCTGGCACCATGACAGAGACCCTCAAGAAATCTGCAATGTAGGTCTTTGGGCTCCCTGATTGTTTGAGCCTCGTCAACTCAACAAAATGCTGCCAGGGACCCCTTCGATCAAATCGCTCCATCAGTGTCCCGGTAAACTCAGTATATGTCGTCACTATGGAGTGCCCCAGTGTAACCATCCATGAAACCACCAATCCTGGGCCTCGCCATCCAAATGCAATTTTTCCAAGTTGATGGCCTCTGCCTTCGACATCTGGTTAATATGGAAATAAATGTCCAGCTTCTCCACCCAATACTTTGCCGAACTGTTTGATGAGCCATCAAACATAGGCAAGTGGAATCTACTCATTGCATGGTGGGTGTCTCCATCATGGTAATGCCGATACCCTCTGTGATGGTCCTGGGGTCTGTTATCC
This sequence comes from Pinus taeda, assembly GCA_000404065.3. Classification (NCBI taxonomy): domain Eukaryota; kingdom Viridiplantae; phylum Streptophyta; class Pinopsida; order Pinales; family Pinaceae; genus Pinus; species Pinus taeda. The sequence goes on along the minus strand of APFE030932707.1, from coordinate 6,552 downwards.
TGCTGGAGCTAAACAAAATCTCTGAATGAGAGGGCTTCCCTGAACTCCTGCCCATAGGCCTGGTACTCTACAAAATAATCACCCATATGTCCAAGCTCTACCTCCTGCAGGGCTACGACCCCCGTGTCTGCTCCTAAGAAAGTAGGCATGGTATAGCGTGTAGGGGCATGTGAGGCCACCTGCTGCACAGTATCATGTTGCTCTGGCAAGTGATGGGATGCACCTGATCCCTCACCAATCTAAAAAATCGTGGGCTCTCACGCTGTCTGGCCTCTACTGTCGTGAATCTCTGCCCCATCACCTCAATCTGCCTCGACAGATCCTACATTGATTTGAGGAGCATATCTGCAAATCTCTTCCCATCCTCGTCAGCCATCTGTTCTGTGTCCACTACTGGCTCTCTCTGTTCTCATCTACTATAGGCTCCTCCTATTCTGCATCCACCACATGAACACAGTGTCCCTCTCCGTAAGTGCTCTCAAACCTATGCCCAGTGTCTTTGTGTCTCTAACCTCTGTAACAGATATAGGGTTTTCCCCCCAGTTTCATAGATTGCTAGCTCCATAGGCTGAGCCAGATCTATGATCTGATACCACTGTAATATTCCTAACTGAAAATATTCCTCAAACCCCAGCAAAAACTCCAACCAAATATGTGCAAATTATATAATAACCCAGAAGTGATAAAATAATAGTGGAATAACGTATAATAATGTAAACCGGAAATATAAGCAGATACACAAGAAACACAGCAAGAAATTCTAAGCCATTTTATTATATTGAGCAATAAATGAGTACAAGAGGTGATCAGACAGATGGCACCTTGACTTGCATAAGGCAAGTGAAGAAATACTCTCAGAATGACAAGAATGGCCTCTCTGCATGGATGTTGTTGTTGTGCTACTGTTGCTGCTAGAAAAAAATGATGATTTGGGGATGTTCCCCTCTGTGGAAAAGTTGAAACTCTGGATTCAGGCTCTACTCAAGAAACCCTGAAAAACCCAGAAAGTTTTCCTAGAATGGCCGAGCCCCCCAAAACACCCTCTTGGGGTTCTACACAGTTCCTCAATGCCCTGCGCTGCCATTGAAGAAAACCCCTCTAAACTCTGCCTAAAGCCTGGCCTGAAACCCTGCCAAAAACCCTCCAATGAGACAAGAGCTGGACCCCTGCTCAATCTCCCAGCATAAATCCACCTGCAAAACCCGAATCGAGCACTACAACCAAAAAGAACTGTGTCCCTGTCCAAGTACTACGCAGTCCTCCAAAATGCTGATGAAATTGCTGCTGAAATGCTGATAAAAATATTACTGAAATATCGATGGAAATACCTTGCCTGAGCAAGCACTCGAAGTCCCCCGGAGACACTCAATGCACTAAATAGTGCTGCATACCAGCTAAACAACCAGCGTGCTCAGAAATCGAGACAACTAGCTCAAAATGCACATAATTGAATGATCAAAATGAGGGGGCTCCTCTCTCTTTTATAGGCTTCGCCTCTCTCAATCCCAAGGCTCACCTCTTACTACATGGTTCCCCTCTTGCCACGTTTTCCTTCCCTCCTGCGCAGTCTCTCCATGTGTCTTCGTGGGCTCCATTTCTGCATCCCACTTTGGCCCCCTTGGCTCCCCTTTAAGTCACAACGTTGTGCTACTAGGAAGTGACTTTATTCTAAAAGCCTCACTTTTTAATTTACAAATAACTACAGAAGGCACAAATTGAACAAAATTGAATATTCCAATTAGCCATGGCTAATTAGGGATATTACAAGTGGAAAGGAAGAATAAGACCATTATGGAGATGGAAAGGAGTATGTTGAATTCAAAGCATTTGCCAAATGATTATTGGGCTGAAGTTTTCGCTTGTGCAACATATATCTTGAACAGATGTCCAACCAAAAGTGTCCATAACATAGTTCCTAAAAAGGTATGGAGTGGAAGAAAGCATAGTGTCACTCACATGAGAGTGTTTGGATGTGTGGCATATGCACATGTCCCGTATGAGTTGAGGAAGAAGTTGGATAGAAAAGGAGAGAAATGTATATTTGTTTTATACAGTGATGAATCCAAGGCATACAAACTCTACAATCCATTAACCAAGAAGGTCATAATTAGCAGAGATGTGCAGTTCGAAGAAGAGGAAGCATGGGATGGAATTTTAGAGAAGACAGCGATGTCAAAGCATGTATACCATAGCAAGTAATTCCTCAATAGTGACTCCCTCTACACCTGTTTTATGGCAGTGGTTGGGTGTGGGTCGGGGCCACCGTGTCCACCCCATATTACATTATGGTTAAGGGAGTTTGGAGGAGGGTCCAGTGAGATCATGGCCGCTGGCCCAATAAATTTTATTTATGTGGTGGTTGGGGGTTGGCGTGGGTCGTGGTCTACCGACCCAAAATTATTTAAATTTTTTATTTGAGTCCTAGTGGGGGTGGCAAGGGTCATGGCCTGCCACCCATTTTAATATATTTTTTTTCTATAAAAAAAACAAATTGGCCATTTTTGAAAATTTGAAATTTGACCATAGGAGACAAATTAATTAGGCCAAAAATTCACCCAGAATATGGCCCAGGTTGGCTGGACTTTCTCCAAATTGCGGCCTCCTTAAGCCCACCCAGTCACCAAAGTCATCCTGAGCTTGGACTTCTCCTAACTTTTGCATACAAACTCATTTTGACGAACCATTCACACCATCGCAACCAGGACGATGAGATGTACACTTTGGTCCTAGTTTGAAATCATTGTAGTCACTTTGATTTTTGAGCTTCCATAAGCCCTCTTTGTCCTAAGTGTGTCTCTCGATCCACCTGGATCAGAACATGATGAGGAGAGGGCAATCAAAGGCAAGGAAGTCACTGGGTAACTACTCGAAGAGTGTTATTGCAAGGAGGGTGTCACACTTGGACATCATGGAGGTTGCACCATGAAGATAAAAAACTGAATTATGATGTCAGATGTAAGCCTCCATCACGTTGTTGAACTGTACATTTGACATTTGCTGCATCAAACTACCACTTCTATATATCTAATTAACAATCGAGTTCTCGGTTCTAGTGCAATGGGAAAATCACTACCATGAATCTCTTTAGGGAACAACAATTTCCCAAAGATCTTAGTCATATATTTGTTGGTTAGTTTTACAGTCCAAGATTCAAGAACCTTACCATCATGCTTGTGGCTTAGCCACCTTCCAACTAATGCGATAAAAACACCTAGTAATATTTTCACACTGAACACTATACAATAAACTTAACCATAATACTAGCTAGACTTTGGAAGGGTTTTTAGATTGATTGTTAGTGAAACTCATTGTAGTTAGGTGTGCTAATGTGTGTTGAGTGTTAGTGAGTGCTAGGGAAACATAAGGAAGCACTAGGTCAATATGCATGGAAATGAATGAAAAGATTGTGTGATAGGGAGTTTCAGTGAGTTTCAAGTGTGGTAAGAGGGGAGTGACATGGTATCCTAAGCAGCGCTAAATCATTCTAGTGTGCCAGAGCGACATGTAGCCAATATGTGCTAGGTTCAAAGGTGTGCCAACTAGTGCTAGGAAGTGTTAGGGAGCATTAGGGAAACACAAGGGAACACTAGGCGAAAATAATGCATGCAAATGAATGATTAAGAGTTTGTGACATGAAGTGTCAGTGATTTCAAGGTGTGCTAAGGAGGGAGTGACAAGGTATGCTAGGCAGTGGTAAGGAATTCTAGAGGCCAGGGAAACATGCCAAGATGTGTTAGGTGCTAAGGTGTGCCAATTCACGCTAGGGAGAGTTATGGAGTGTCGGGGAAAAACAAGGGAGCACTAGTTTCAAATGCACAGAAATGAATGAATAAGAGTATGTCATAGAGATTGTCAGCAAATTCTAGGTTTGCTAAGGAGGGAGTGGCAAGGTATGCTAGGTAGTTCTAAGGAATACAAAAGTGCCAGGGTGACATGTCAAGATGTGCTAAGTCCTAGGGTGTGCCAATGTGTGTCAAGGAGTGTTATAGCTCCAAATCTCACCCTTGATATTTGTGATGCTCCATTCATGGCCTAGGGCAACCCCTCCTTCTGGACCTGGTCCAAATACTTAAAAAACAGTGTTTTACTCCCTATACGCAACATTGCCTTGAGCTAAACACGTATGTACGTGGGTCTGAGTATACCAAACCCGCGTATATGTCTTAAAACACTTAAAAAAATAAATCTCCTTAATTTCAGGCGGAGATTGTAGAGCCTCTAACTTACACCTCACCATCCACTATTACCTACTATTTTTCATCACTTACCTCTCTCTTTTGCCTCCTTTTCAATGTAAAACCACCCAGATCATTACATTAGATGTCATTAAGCATGATCAAGTGAGCTTTTCTACTGTGTGACTGTTTTGTTTAGATTTTGACATATTTACAGGCATTCCACAGCTCTCTGTCGATTCCGCAACCATCTGTTGATTCCGCAGCCATCTGGTGATTCCGCAGCCTTTTTGTTAATCTCAAGGTTCCACGTTCCATTTTCCCAAATGAGCCACATGGGCACTTAGGAATCAAGGTGCTCGAGGTTCCTGTGCTATTGGTTCGGCCATCCACGTCATCTGCACCTCTGGTCAAAAGGGGGCAAGTTACGGTCAACAAAGGCAGCTTAACGGTGATGCGTAAGCTGTTGGGTCACGTCAGTTCAAACGGTGACTTGTCAGTGATTACGCAGGTTGTGGGAGACATAATCCAACTCTGGATTCAATGCCCATAACGACCAGCACCTTCAGCTATCCACGCAGGCTCATGACGTGTTAATGAAACCTTTATTACGCATGACAGTCAGTTAATTTCCAGTTTTAGCTATATGCATTAGGCTATCTTTCAAATGCCTATAAAAACTTGCGTCTCCGTACGCTTATTTAACTTTATTATTGCTGTGTTTTTATGAACCTGTTACAATTTTAGTGCATTTCAAGACTCTGTTTTAATAGTGTTGTTCTAGCACTCTGGATTGTGATTTTCTGCATATGGAGTAATAGAAGCAGTGCTATTTTGAAGCTTTCAATACCTTGAGTCTTCTTTGGGCTATATGAATGGAGGGCCCCTGTTCATGTTAGCCTTGTACAGTATTTTATGTTCAGCATTTCCTTATTTTCATTCAGCATTTCTTTTTCTTGATATATGTATAGTGTAATTCACCTTTATGTTATTTCATTTCCAGCCTTTATTTTGAGCTGATCAGCATTGTTCTTTTGCAGGTTTTTAACCCGGGATTGATTGTGTGTTATGTATTTTCTTTATATCTAGTGGTAGTTTCAGTTGACAGATTCAAAGTTGCTGCCTTTACTTTATTTTCTTAAGTTGATTTTTAGCTTTATTTCTCAAATCTGCCTGCTAACATATGAATGGTCTCTTTATTATAAACTGTTTATCTTTTTGAGATCAGAATACTAATAACTTGCAGATGACTTTGGGTACCTTTTTAGACTACTCTTTAACTACTTTCTAATCGTGCTTTAGACAATACTATGTGCTAGAAGCAGAGAGTTAGAAAGAGCAAAACATTATAACTAGTCTTTAAAGTAGATTTTTCTCATTTTTATCATTTCTTAGACTTATCTTTAGCTACTTCCTAATCATGTCTTACACAATACTATGTGTTAGAGGCAAAGAGTTAGGAAGAGATAAACATTATCATTGGTCTTTTAAGTGATTTTCTTACCTTTTATTTGCAGCAGCATGAATGGTGTCTAATGCCACTAGAAAGTGGTTCTTTGCTTTCAGTTCATTTTAATTCATTTATTTCTTTCAAGTTTTCCTTTTCAGCAAGTAGTTAGAAACCTTTAATCACACAGTTTCACTCATCTAGAATTCACCTTACACACACCATCACTCATCTGTTTATAATTACATCACTCCATCTTAGGAAGATAAGTTAACCATAAACAACACCCCCAAACGACAAAAAGCTTTAAGAGGTTGCTTAAGTACATATAGTACACCTTCACTTCATCAGCTTAGGAGCCCCAGGTTGACAATTAATGACATCAATTTAGGAACACTAAATTGACTAAACATTTTGGCGCCGTTGCCGGGGAAGTGAAATTAAGTAGCCATATTCTTAAAAAAAAAAAACATAAAATTTCAAGGAAAGAAGTTGATAACCTATCAAAGTATGCTCTCCTCTTGCACTGCAAAGTGATCTGGAGGATCAGAAAGAGAAAGTTATTGATTTAGTAGTTTCTTGAGTATGCTCTCTTCTTTCACCTAGAGTGAACTAGAAGATCAGAAAAAGAACTATTAACTTGACTTGAAGAAAATAAAAAAAATGACATGCATAGAGCTAGAGATTCTAGAGGAAGGTTTTTAGCTAGAGCTCGAGGTTCAATTTTTACAAGTCCATCTGCTCCAAGGGATAGACAAGAGACACCTCCCTTATCTCCAACCGACACTCCTAGTCCTAGAATTCCTGGAATTCAAGAGCCAAGAGTTGACTCTCCTACACCTTCTATTGAATTTGAATTAGGAGGAGACTCTTCCCTTTCTCCTACAGAAAGACCAATTGTAATTGAGGAAGTAGAATCATCTGAGGAAG